>JAQGBY010003129.1:0-20280 GCA_034698785.1 Mycogona germanica
TATGTGCAGGTCCAATATGTTAACCACGTCAAAAGTAATATCAATCTGTTTTAAGAGTTTGAAACGCCAAAATTTGAGACGTTGTCGGACTTTAAAAAAATCAGATTCCAACACATTTGTCTTTCTACGCTTTTTCATCATCACGGTGGGACCATGCTGTACTTGCGCTATACTTGTGTTGCTGTCAGATTGTTCGAAACTGGTCAAACGCTTCTATGTAGGTGTATTGGTTTAAATCATATTCGTTTTTATAGAAACTTTTAAAAGATTATTCAACAAAATAAAATATTTATATAGTGCGTCAATTTATGAAAATCATTGATCAAAAAATATTTTTTAAGTTTCGCAGGACATACTTCTCAGATATTAAAATTCACATCACATATCTCTTTAAAATGTCGGGTCATTTCCTCGCGAGGGTTGGATCATCCACCACAGGACCACCATCGCTTATCAAGCTTCTACCCCCATACCTGTACAATGTGTTCTGCACTCTTTCCTAGACGTTTTAGCGACCAACTACTATGAGTTAATTCAACGGAGGGGGGGGCATTGACATAAGTAATTATCGAGACCAAAATAAATAGTCTGCATTATGACTGGTTCCACTATTCGAATTTTTTGTCCGCCAACCTGGCTGTTATTCGGGTGAATTGAATCTATTGGCGCAACCCAATGCGACATTCGTGTATCGCAAACACGATATTTCTAAAGTCTACCTAGTTGCAGACTGTTTTTTATAACATTCACAAATTTATTGTTCGCACGTAAGTGCTGGATCTGGCCCACTCTATACACGTTTACATGGCGAACACGGCAAAAGTTTTTGGCACGGAAACCATCCACATATATAAATTAGAATTTGATATCGTCTTGTAAAATATCGAGCTAGCCTGTAACTTCCTGAGATCATGCGTCTAATGAAAAATGATTTCGAGCATAGCGGAGTAGCCATGTCTTGGTACTTGTTTTCCTTTTAGACAATATGTACCATTTTGTAATTGATATTTTTTTAAATATCGATGATTGATGATGATCTTAATTGATCGATAGGATTGAACTTCCTTCTTCAGTTGAGAGTTCAAAGTTCAGAGAAACTTAGAAAAGCGTTGTTCAATTTAACCGAAAATCACGCATTCGGCTTCGTTCTGACGTGAGCAAGCAAGAATCGGAATATTCGTGAATCGGAATATTTATTATTAAAATAATTCAAAAATACCTTGGAATGAAGTTGAATTGCCCGTCTCAGAAGTTAGGAGGATACAGGCTTACGTCAGACCAATACCTTAGGTTTCTCAATATGTTATTATATTCGGCCTATCAGATTCGGGATTATGGTGTAGGATTAATCCGCCTCCGGCAGTCGGCAATACATAATTTGACTAGGTAATAGATTGCGAAATGCTTTATTAGTAATCCTCAAGTCAGGATGAGCAATAACCCCCCAAACTTGTAGGCCATGTATTGCGCTGCGGGATTAATGCAGCAGCCGATATTTACCTAGTTTCGATCGTGTTCTCTTATTGATGGCTTATTGTGACAGTGCGTTATCGTTGGACCGCGGGTACAGGATGTTCAACAAAATTAAAAGATGTGTTTCTGCCAACATTGGCGTTCAATTAGAATACGGTGTGGTGGACTAGACGAAGCGGCAATAGTAAAAAAGTGATCAGGTCTTAAGATAAGACCTAATAAGTTTTGTTTTAAAAAAATAAAATCTACTCAGCAATGTTTTTCAATAGCTGTTTACATATTTCCTGATTTAGACCAGAGTTTGTGTGTTGTTGTTGTTTTCGGTATTGTGGTTTTTTGTGGTGTGGGTGAAAAAATAAAACTTGCATGTACATGCGTAGTAAGTACTTGTATATCGCTTGAAGGTAACGTGATTAAGAATGTATTTTTTTAGGGTTTTAATTGCTCTTTCGAACAAAACAGCAACAAAAACCGCTCATAAGCCACGTGTTCATTTTGCACTCGACACTGCCTTTCCCCTGTTAATGGGATATTAACAGGTTGATATTTCGTCATATTCCTGTCAACGGTACACTTGAGTGCGGTTCGGGCGAACATGTAGCGCGGCATTAATTAAGGCTTCTTATCTGTTCGCGGCTAACAACAATAAAGTGACGGCTTCTAATTAAGGTAAAACTCTGTTTAGGGTAATTCAGCACCATAAGAGTACGTAGCGTACCCTATGGGATGTCAGTTGTCGCCGCCGTTGGATCATACAAGTGGCCGAGGTAGTTATTTTGTATTTTGATCACGCTGTTTACCTTCGATTGTGAAACATTTGAGCGTATCGCAATATCGAATCCGCATATTGGTGTACGCACGCGTGTCTTTTGTCGAAACTGGTGATAACAGGATAACAAATCTTTCAACTATAACAACGAAATCGAAAATTTAAAATTGCTAACCTAAAACTAGATGCTTACCAAATAATTTGAGAAGAACGCGCAGCCATAACGCTTGCGCCTCGGAGCGCTTTAAAGTGTAACTCACCTATAGAATATAGTTTGTAAAATGTGATGGTGAATATTCATGCAAATTTACGGCGGCTCATTACGGGTCAACAGTGTGTACAGGAAATGCTGCGCCCCACAGCAGCTAGTTAACATTTTTGGAGCATTTTATTCGAGTGACATCACATTTGTGCTAGCCGATCGACTTGCACGGGGCACGTTTACCACAAAGAGTGTTCGCGGAAATGGTTGCTCACGCTCTGTTGGGTGCTACCTTTAAAAGTTTAAACCGTTTTGTTCGTCCTCCTGATAACCCATCCCCCAAAATATCGGATTATTAATTCATTTCCATCATGTGAATTTTTTTTAGACATTTATAAAAGTACATTTATAGATTCTCAGTTTCGTGTTTACAATTTTATTTCTGGTTTCTTCAGCTTCAGAATTTTTTTTGTCCAAACAATACCGATTAAAATGTTTAACAAAATGTATTATTAAAAATATATGTTTAGTGCAGATTCGTGAATTTTATCGCTCCTAATGTTTGTCAATTTCAAGTCAGTAACGTATGAAAATCGGTCTATGGTTTTGACATTGAAGGGCACGCTGAACTTTTACACATATGGTAAGTTTATGGTTTTCAGACATTTCGACACTTATTTTTTAAATGTCTCCGAATTGTTCCCCACTGGGCTGAGGACTTATGAGTATTTATCGGCACAACTACAAATAAGCCCTTGTTGATGTGGGCCATGCCGAATAGAGTGCTTACATATGGAGGCCTACGTATTACCAACCCTTTTCTTGTCTTGGAGTTTCGCGCGCATGCGTAGTAGTAGGCATCTGAAAGCCCGGTAGGCGCGAGCGAGAAGAAATTAATTAAAACCTGAAGTCTAATGTTGACTAATGTGTTTGCGTTTGCAGCATTTTCAACGTCGCTTTTATATTTAGATCTTTTTCGTGGATTATGCAAATATCATCAAGTTACGTTGGCTCACTCGGCTTATGTCTCTACTAAAGACCTATATAGTCCAACACTAGTGAACGTTTACATGGATATGCCTGCATGTGTACGGCTCGGTGCGTTCGAGTCGGATTTATTAAATCTTGGCCTGTTGCGACCAAGACAAATTTCCTCATATTGTATTAGCGTTTCCTTTCGTCCTTTCATTATACCTGTAGTGGCTAAAATCTCTCCTAAGATCTTATGTACACTTCGTTGCAAACTTGGGGAGCATCGTGCCATTGGGGGAATAAGGGATTCAATTGCTTTTAATTGTTTAAGTGACGTAACGTGCGTCTTAGAGTTGAGATTGTGAAACAGAAGAGAACGTTGTTCGAATCTAATTTAGATTGGGTCTTTGCCGTAAGTAACGAGAACTTTTATTTATGTCCTGGAAAAGTGTGCGACAAAACGTGGATCTCAGGAGGATATCAATGTATCGCGCTACAAAATATTAGATTCGACTGCTGGAGTTGGAAAGGTAAAGCTGTGAATATTTCGTGTACGTTTTCGGAACTTTAGCAATTAAAATTTGCAAATTCTAAAAACAAATTTTATTTCGAACGCCGGCCAGACCTTTGGCAACCAACGATTCTTTTGGAGGCGCTTGATTTCAAGTTATATTAGTGCGGAAACTTTACAATTGTAGTTGTGTTCCGCACAGAGTAACCGTCACGTCTTGAGAGCTACCACGGTAATATAAAAAGGAAGCATTGTCGAGATTGATGTATCATTTAGGCAACACCGAATAAATGCTCGATCTTGGTTAGGCGAATCATTGCCAAACAGCATCTCACTACATGTGTTAGTCTTTTCACCCTGTATATATCGAGTACATACAAAAAATATTGAGGATGAATAAAGTCGTTTGCGCATGCGCTATTTGGACAGGGGGAAGCTTTGATGTTTGAAAAAAGCAATAGAAAATATTATGATGGCCCATCTGAGCGCCGACTAGATATACAATGGAGTCTCCCATACGATATTTTAATACGCCTCCGTATTGAAAAATTCAAAAGGCAGATCCAACAAAATTAATATTTTCTTTTTGGGCGGCGAAAAATTATTACATTACGAGTAGTTGGCAAATTTGTTCGTTCGGGCGTAAATCTTCCTATGCACCTGTTTAATTCATTAGACCTGTTTTTAAAAAAAAAATCCAACTACGAAGCACATTTGGGGGCACCGTTGTAGACATAACTTAACTACGTTTATTCGTCGATGGGCCTGCTGTCCTGCGCAACATACCATGGTAATGTTTGTCTTATATCCGTTGTATATTTTTCCAGCTATCATTTATTCAAGTGACGCCTTCCTTATTTCATGACGTTATCAAAATTTTCAACAAGAGCTGGTGTTGATAATAGTTGGTGAGAAGGAATCATCAACTCTGGTACTCCAGTATCGACCGATTAAGATGGCTTTTTTAGTACAGCATGTTTTAATTAAAACAATGAGATTTGACTCAATTTACTCAGAGTTCGTTTTGGTTGCACATGTTTTTATTAATTTTACTTTCAAATTAATATCGCGTACAATATCTGTTTCGCGACGACGACGAAAGAGATTGAAAGATTTTAACATTTCAGCACTACTATTAGCAGCAGGTAGTATTTGTAGAAAAAAACTAACTCCAAATACTGTATTCCAGGTTTACAATTGCAAAAATCATTTTGTTCCTCAAGTCGCTTCATGTATTCATTTCTTTTATGATTTCCTTTTTGCTGGTATGTACAATCCAATCGGAGTTATTCGAACGAACATTGACACAGCAAACATGTATCGCATGTTCGTTCGTGCGTCGAATCAAGTAGCCTATTATGGCAAAATTGTCGCTGCTGCTTCCAATTTTTTTTCCATTGTCACGTCATACGACCATGTGCGCAAGGTGGCAATTCGACATCGGCAAGAGCACCTAGTTTCATCCTCCACGCGGCGTAATCTGATAATATTGCTTCGATGAGCTGTTGAGCGGCTTCAACAGCTTCTGAATCGCATTATACACAGACGTGGAGCCCCCCTACTCCTCCCCATCTTTCCCTTGTCCTCATGAACGCGGCAGTTATTATCCTCTCAAGACCGATGGGTCTATTTCATTTTTCAAGAAGAAAACCTAAAATTAAATTAATTAAATCATTAAAAAATACTTGGCTTCGAATTGGACGCAGTAGATAATGGAACTTCTCTGTTTATGATTTTTTTAATGGAGCGATCCAATGATGATGAGGTCTTAATTAAATTAGAAGATGATTGGTAAGTGGGGGTCAACCACTCGTGTAGCCTTGCCGTTCGCGTGTCTGCGACCGTCAATTGTCGAACGACGTTTGTCTAATCATTTGCTCCCGAGTCTAGAGCACGTACTCATTAAGAGGAAACACTTGCTAATCGCCACTTGAATTAAAAATACGTCGCCCGATCCGACCTGGAACTATACAGGCTCAGATCTTCCTTTAAGCTGCCTGGCTAGAGAAGATCAAAGAGGCTAAAAGCTAAAGCGTAGATTGCAACCGTTGAGCACCGAACGCGACCCAGCAGATTGAGTCGTTTTCCACAAAACGCAAACCACTCTTTTAATACTAACCAAGTTTGATTGACTACTAATTGGCCTTATCCGTTTTGTTGAGCTATCAATGTTTGATTGACAATTTTGAGGTTTTGTTAATTTCTACTAAAAAACAATTGTCATTGTTTTTTTAGCGTAAGCAAAACGGAGCTTTTTATTTTAATAACAGTCGAAATATACCTGCATATTAAGGTGAAAGTTTGGAGTAACCAGAAGATTGTCTAATTCGAACACTGCACATGACGATTTTAAAATCACCATTGTGACGCCTCAAAAACAAACAGACAAATGATCCCCAACACCACCGTTTCATTGCAATAAAACCCCCAAAATCTAGCTGTATCTGGGTTCCAGCCTTCCACGTCTTTGAAGAAGCGCTCTCTCTCTGTCTCTCTCATCCCTCCCCCGTATATATATATCCCCCTTCATTCCATATAGCTTCATCATCATATCATCGCGCCGCCATCATGTCGTCACCGTCGGACGCGTGCTGGTATCGATTAAAAATAAGAAAATACGTGTGGGTGAGGTGATGGCAAAAATCTGTGAGGTGGCGCAGAAAGGATGAAAGAGTGCGAGACTTCTTAATGAAGTTTTCTTGTTTGTGTTCCCTGTGCGTGCACATTTATGTATATACACTGGTACGTACGGTGATGGTGCCATGGGTGCTGCGCGCCCCCACGCGCCCTACCATCCACGTATAAATGAGCGCACCGTCTTGGATATATCGCTTCATGGCAATTTAATTTTTATGAAGGGAATTTCATTGAGTTAGTCGCAGATGACTGTGCCCGCGCTTCGTGCCACGTTGATGAGCGAGAAAGAGAGAGAGAGAGCGCGGGCCGAGGATCCCATTAAATCAGAAATTGCGATTATTCATTGAAACTGCGTGGCATATTTTCGAGGGTGCGATCATTCCACGCCCCGCTACTGGGGGTACGATGAGAGCAGCTTAAATGTGTATGTGATGCACCCATTCGTGGGTGGAGTGCTCTTTCTCGGGAGAAGGAGAAGTGGGAGTGGAAAGGTGGGAGGAAACATGTTAACCTGTTAAATAAAACTATCTCTGCATATATTCACGAAGGCGTGTCGCCTCCTAAGATCCAGTGTTTATATTTGTGTGTTGGAGAGACTAGCTGTCTCTCCGCTCACGAATTTGAATTGTTGAAACTATCAGAAATATTCCAAACACCATCTATTTGGATTCTTCAATTTTGTGTACGTTTTCAGGATCAACAGTTATGTCCCGAATAAGCGATGTGGTTTTCTAGTGCCATCTTGCAAATGAAACAGTAAGTCTTTTTACGAGTACAAACCAACGATGCCAAGTCCAAGCCGAAGAAAAAGGAGGTTTTGTTAATTAAGTTTATGGCAAATTCAGAATTTATTTTATGAAATAATCAATGAGGCGCCTCGTCTTGAGTATAGCTCATGTTGGTTAGGGAATTTATTGTTTTCGTTGAGTTTGATTTCTTAAGCGCACACCTGTAAAAACCACATACCGATATTGTTGTTGCGGGGCCGGTAGATGAGCAAACCATATTTGTGGTCATATACAAACTATATTTTTATCTGGAACATTAAAAAATTATTTTCAACTCCTCTGGCAGCTTAAAGAATTGAGTGAAGATCAGAAGTGTTAATGATAACACGCGATCCACAATCTAAGATTCAATATTCGCATGGTGGGTCTCTGGCATGAGCTCAGGCTTTTATATATAGATCTCCCCAAACAGCTTTTATAACCAACCCGCAAAGAGCAACTCATTAAAAGATGTCGAGGTGCCACAATGTCCGCCCTCTCTCATAAACTCACGCGCCCAACACTCGATCCCGAGTGCAGTTAAAAGGCTGATCAGTGGCTCCCCCCTCCCGCTCCCCTCCGCCATTCTCATGAATTGGCTCACGGCGATGCTGTGGAACCGGCTGAAAAGTAACACGATCATAATAGATTCATTGTTCCCCCTTTCACCTCTTCTTACATCACCCGCTCCCTTCCAATACCCCTCACACCGTGTTGCTGTATATGAGGTGGTGATGGCCTTGATATTACACGTTTAATAGATCCAGCCGCGAAACGTTAAAAGGCAGTTCCGATGCGCAGATTTCCATATTATCCATCATGTAGTATAGTGACCCTGTGTTGCGTTTATGTGCGAGTGCTGCTGTGTAATAGCCACCGAGATAGGAATTCAGATAGGAGGCCGGTGAATAATACTAGGATGCCACGGTGCAGACTTGTCCGACTTGTACCAATCGGCAGGTCCTGGTACTACAGAGATTCCATTTTACGTATATCCAATAAAAATAATGATTCGAATTGCAATTTGTGATGCATGATTCCTCATCGGATTTGGGTTGACACCATTCGTCTTTTATCCAGGACGGGTTGTAATGTAAAATCAGAATTTAGTATTTTAGAGCCAATTAGACTCAATAATATGTAGTGAACTTGAATCCATCGACGAATAAACGCTCCGGGTCACCTAGGGTGTACAACGGTGCCCCCTAGAGTGAGTGTTTTGTGGTTGGAAATAAAAAAGGGTCAATTAAATTTCCCAGTGACAAATTTGGGATTCATTCTATTCCATTTCATCGTTGTGGGATTTTTTTACGAATGTGATTTCGAGTTTCTGTGTTTACAATAGTTTATTTGGGAGCACGCTTTGTTTACATTGCAAAGGAGGGAGCTGTTCCATCCGTGTAAAAAGCCTGCACCTTTTTTGGCACACCGTTTTGCACATTGCATGAATGGGACTGGGCGTGAATAAACGAATAGGCAAGGTGTGGGTGGATCTGAGAGCGAAATAAATACGGGCGATGTTCATTACACTCGTATATCAACGAAGTCGGGTGGAGTGAACTTGAAACAGCAACAGACGCCTTTGAGACTTTCATTGATGCGTGAACATGTGCCTGAGCACATAATACACGAGAGTGTTCTCAAAGGTATTTGACCGCTTTCGAATCTATCCTTGAATTAAACTACAGGCCGTCGACGTACTGTTTATCATGTATGAATGGCTGCGGTGTCCCAAGGAACCCAACCGAATCGTTTGGTAGATTTCCTAAAACCTTACTAAACATGCACCAAAAACGAGACAACACTAAACTTAGGCAAAATGTAGTTCAAACAAGTGCCGAATGAATAGTTTCGAGTGTTCATGTACGGTACGAGTCCGTGAACATGGTCTTGTGCTCATGGTGGCCTCTTGACGAGGCGCTACTGTATTTGTCTAAACTTGGTCGTGTCTTGAAATGTTTTCTTTTATTTGTTTAGTTCTGTTTTTTTAAATCGGAAGAGAAATTTTATTTAGTGTGACAAGGGTTTAAGCCTTATGAGAACCTTGTTTAACTGGATAGTCTGGATGCCAAACATCTGATTTTGTTGATGTTCTACGATCTCGGGTCACGAACGCAGGCCGCAATAAACTGCCAGGAATAAATGAATTTTGACAATTTTATTACGCGAATTCAGCAACAATGCCGCATGTTAAATTGCTAGCTTCACCGAAACGAGCATTTCAGCTATAGTAGTGAATTGATAAATCCTTGATTTCCCGCAAATTAATGTCCCGTGTGCTCTGAGTCACACAATTTGTTTTCCCCGAGGGATCTTTCATCACGAATCCCCTCCGGCCTCTACACCCTTTCGGATGACTCAAGTTTCATCCTCCAAATACCTGAGCCTGAAACTGAATTGGGACTTACTTGCTCGCATGTGTTAGATGCATTCGAAAAACAATATAGGCATGCGTTCTTGTTATGCTTACACATGGGTTTGGAGTGCCAATTCTGATAATCCTGGGCAAAAAATAAGATGGGACTGGCAGCATTTTTATCTGAAATCGTCAATTTTTTATTTTCTGGCGAGAGAAATTCCTACGGGTGCCTTCTTTGGCCAAGAATGAGAATGCAAATCAGGTGCGAGACTCCATGATCTCACACATATTGCGAGGGAAAGAGGTCTTGAACCGGGCTAGCAGAGTGATCCACTTAGATCTGGCAGATGCTCAGCTCTTGTGGTGGACGAGTATGTGCTGCTCCGTGTTGCGAAGCAATCACACAAGGCACCGATCAGACTCAGTTTTATTAATTCTGTAGGATACTTTCAGATACGAGAGCTACAGAGTATCTCATGTTTAATGATATTTCAAAATTCGTCCTCTGCTCGTTTTTCGTCGCGCCTACCCCTTTATTTGATCTCCCGGTTGTTGGTGAAGATGTTCTGTCAAATTGTGTTTAGGCGTACGGCGTCACAAGAATGGAGCAAATTAGATATTACCCTTAATTAATAAAGAAGCTGAAGCAATCTAGCTGAAATGCTTTCAAAACACATGCACATTCACTAGACCCCATCACAAAAGGTTTGTTTCACAATGATTTCAAAACTTAGTTTAAATTCTCAATCGGCCGGTGGGTCACAGGAGGGAGGGCCTAACGTTTTTCGCGCAATCAAAAGAATGTCGGCCATCGAAGCGCACCCGTTTTCTGTGTGCACATTTTGAACGGGTGCACCGTATACAGATATATATATATATCGCTTACATCACAATGCATACATGTATACAGAATGTAGCGAAGCTGGCATTAATCTGCTGGGGATGCGACTGTAAAACGTAATGATCCCGGCCGAATGCCGGCACGGAATGCCCGCGTTTAATGCGTGCTGAGAAGAGCTCTGCGCTCAGCAACTGGCGTGCGCGCCCTGTGCTCGTATATGGGGGGAGGGATGGAGGAGAGAGAGCGCGCATCAAGTAACGAATATGCATAGCTCTACAGTTGAAGAATGCATCTAATTAAAGCATCAGGTTTCTCTTCACTCACTTATGATGTTCCCCGTCGACGAAGATATGAGGATTGGAGGGAGGGGGCCTGACACGGGTAGGTAGGCCCTTCCCTTCATTTCCATCCTGGGTCGGCCAAATCGATCCGCGACCCGCGGTGTCCTAGGAGATGAGGAGATTGCGTAAATGAAATGCAGCGCGAATTGTTCCGGTTTGCTGGGTCGTTTAACGAATTGAATTCTTTTCCCCAAATCCCTGGACCAAAGAGTTATTTAAAATTTTAAATTCGACTATAATGAGTAGCACAACAGGAGATTCTATGATGCCCCCGCGAGGTGCTACAGCAATGTGTGAGGGACAACCTATTGGCACTTGTGAGTTTGAAGTGTTACCGAAGAACCCTCAATACACGGGGTTGACAGCATATTGTTAAATGTTTTATTTCATATAAAAATGCGAATGATTAGAATGTTAAAATAAATAAAACATAATATACTGCAGAAATAGCTATATGGTTATAACCAGAATTGGTGGATTCGGGACAGCACCGAATGAAAAGACGAATCGAGTGGTGTACTCGATTTTATAATCATACTGGTAATTGCGAAAAATACAGATTATCGAGTATTACGATACAGAGTTTTGATATTCGATTATCAATAATATATATACAGAGAGAGTATAGCAATTACCAGTTTAAATTAAATGTAATAGTAAAATATTATAAAAGCGAGTACGCCACTCGGTTCGTCTTCTCATTCGGTGCTGTCCCAAATCCACCAATTCTGATTATTAGACCTATAAATCTTTCTCATTTGATATGGTTAGTTTAGTTGATTTCAATTGGTTTTTCATCAAATTTTTTTTACTAGTCCCTTCCAGCTTCTCCGACTCAAAGTCATTTCGCAACCATTTTTCTCCATCCGTTTATTTTCCGATGAACGCCCCGGTTCGGGCTCGAACCCCACAATCGTTCGATCTGCTGGTGACAGAGAATCCACTAAATCAACAGTGATGAAATGAACTTTCAAAGTAAAACGTATTGGCATTGATGTAATTAGTGAAATACCAATTTCGATAATGCTTAGAAGTTTCGTTTCAGGTTTAAAAAAATTTATCTTGCTTTCTTAATGTTATAATGTCGAATCATCTAATCATTCTCATGGGGACGAAAATAATAACATGGTTTCGAGCTGACGAGTCAGTCTTATCTTTCTGTCCGAGTGTCGAGTTTGCTTGGAATTCTACCATCCTTTATTTTTAGCATCACAGCCGGTTAAGAAATGGAGTCCAAATAAGATTTTTGACTGCGCCGAAACATCTATTTTTGGATCTGGATACTCTCATGCAAGATGGATAGATAGTGCGCTAGTACACCGGCATTTATTCGAAGCCGGAACGCTGACGCAGAAGAAGACTGATAAGTGCTTTCACATCTGTTCTTAATTATCGGTATTATGTTTCAACAAAGGCGGATTAATCCCAGCGGACCACCTTTATTGATTATATTGTAGTGCGCCATCCATTGATCGTCGGCAAATAAATAGACCCTACAAGACGAATGAAACAACATCATAAATTCAAATGAAGCAAGCATACAGCGTATTTCACCAGTCAGCCATTCGCGATATGCCGCAATCCAAATAGCACAAGGTGTCATCGGGGAATTGCCGTAGAATTGTTGGATTTTTAATTAAAGCGTGTGCTAATCGATGGTACTTATATTATATGCCGGTTCCATTTGTCTCGCCACTGCATTTAGAACAACTCGATTTTTTGAGCCAGCAAACCAACGAAAATATTATTTGAAACTTTTGTTTGATGGAGTAGTCAGTATTGTGTAACCCGATACGAAGTTAACGAACAGAGCCCACTTTCTTTTTGTCGAACTCATTTGAATTACTGTGCACTTGTACTGTATTTGTCTTTATAGCAATTTAATTGCACTTGTTTATAACTAGCAAACACGGAAAACTTGCTTATTACTGACCAAGATTTTGTGTCCGTACTAAACTGTTAAAAACATGTGTATAGGTATATTCCAACTGATATCCATTGCAAGAGATTTTGGCATTTGTGCATTTGCGGTATGTTAAATGGTCACCATTTGTTTATGTGATTAAGCCCACAAGTGATCAATCTATTAGTTGAGTACAAATGTGATAAATATTCTTTTTAAAAATACTGATATCTATCTCATTTAACATTTGATTGAATGTCAAACGAATCGGTAAAATGAAATTCGAAACAGTCTTTTATACTCGTATTAAATACTAATTTCATGGTTCGTTTTATTCGATTTCCTAAAGTTGAGAGAATCGTATATGTTTATAAAAGTTGTTTAATTTAATAAATCATTTAATTATAAAGAAAAGCCAAGAATGAATGTAGCAATTGCGATGAAGCAATTCATAAGAATTAATATTGAATTTTGTTGAGTGCTACACTTTAAATACATGCATATTCACTTATATTTTCTTTCTAAGTCAATTAACCGCCTGATCTGGGTTGAGTGACATTCTGGAAAACACACACATGTATCGTCAAGCCGCTTCGTGACCGAATAGGGTCATTTTTCATAAGCAACTTTTGTAATTAAACTACTAAAGATCTCGCATCAACAGATGCCAAGAGCCAATATAGTGGGTGACTTGCACATTAATCTCGTTTGCAGGCGATGTGCCATTAACATGGAGGCAGTGGTAATCGTTCAGTCCATTAGCTAATGGCGAACTTCTTCGCGCTGTTTTCTTTTTGGACAGTGACGCGAGATTTATACGCGGGCTTCAAATATCATCTGGTCTTTTTCAGAAACTGAGTCAACCCCCTCGCTTTCAACAATAAATTGCTTGACCCCGTGTTTGATTGAAGGTCATAATATAAATTATAAATTTTTCGCTAATCGTTTCCGCGGTCGGTTCCTCTTTGTGATAGTTGTAGTCCAGAATTTTGATTAAAAAATATCTTGGCTTGGAAAATATCGTTGCACCAAAGAATGCTGCATTTCTGTCATTTGATTTGTCAAGACATTTGTCAGAAGCAGATAATGTGCACACCGGTATGATGAAATCAGTCAAATACAGAGTAATACTTTCTTGTGAAGCCACTGAAGCACTGTGTCCAGCCAGCCCAGTGTCTGAGGTACGTTGTAATTTTATTCCGCAATAATTAATTGATGAATGCGTATCTAACTATCCTGCTTTAAATATTCACCGAATCCAGCTGGGGGATGCATAATCCGGATGTTTCAGAAGAGAAAGCTGGAACAGCTACCATGTGTTGTTTCAATCAGTCGAGCAGGGGCCATTGTGCTTTGTAAAGAATCCCAAATTGACAGTACTTTGTTTTGCCAAACCGTCACCGTTAAGACGATTTTAAGCTTAAGAAAGTTTGCTCTCCCGTGTAATATCGCCGATGGAAAAGGCCACCAGTTTAACATGGGACTAAAGCCATTTGTCCAGTCCACTGCTTTGTCCCAAACGTGCATCCGGCTGAAGAGGCCGCCTCTATAAATGGTCTCGAGTGTATAAGCATGAAGCCCGCCCGCGTTTTCAAAACAACAACAGCAACACGTTTGCTGTTTATGCAAATTTCACGGAGCATTAATCTTGAATCTTGTTAAGACGTTGTCACTTCCTTCATCCGATAATTTGCTAAAAGAGAGAGGGAAGCGAACGGGCGCCACCGCCGACCGAAGCCTCTGTGATAAGATGGATGCGTGGTGCCATTTTTATTTTAATATCGACGCGGGTGAAAAGAAAAGTTCCTGCGCGCAGACAAGAGGTCAAGTTCAGATCTGAATGCGCTCTTTCCCGGAAATTTATAATGCATATACATACACTGTATAATCTGATTTGATGAGGCATCAACATTTACATCGCCCACTGACAGGGAACTGTTATTTAGAAACCATTTAGGCCATTAAATTAATACAACATTTCAAGGTAGATACACGTTCTGTGTACATGTCCACGTACCGAAACATAATTGCCACAAGCCCACATATTTATTATTCAATTTAACTAGCATTTCTTCACATTTTCTCATTATATGAAATATTATTTTATTTGGCCATAATTCTCTCATGAAAATGTACTACCTGATTATATTAGCGATCTTACCCCTTGATCAAGGAATTGCAATCTGATTACCCCGGTGCCTGACCATTCCCTCATAAGTAGTCCGTCTCTTATTTAATCTGAAGTTCTTAGCACCGCTGTTGCGACTACGTGTCACCTTCGGTCCATCACTTCGCCGAACATCCCCCGACCTCCCACCCACTCCCACCATTCTCTACGGACGGACGGCCTGCCCTTTCACGCGTACAGTCCCTGTCCCAGTGATCCCTGAAGGAATTGAGCTTGCGTTATAATTAGTTTGGTGACAAAAATGGGCAAGGCCCACCCAATAATTGGTTATAGTGCATATACATATTTGTGGGGGGAGGGCGGGGTAGCGTGAACGAGAGGGGACGTGGGGGTGGAGAGAGAGAGAGAGAGTAAGAGTGTGTGTGGCTGAAACTGAACAGCGGGTGTCGCAGTGGGGAAAGCCCCTGGCGAGGGCCATCGAGGGCAGCGGCCGGGTTGGAGGGTGGGCGGCGGCAACTTATTAGTGGCCCGTGTCATCTGCGTTCGCGCTTATTAATCATTAAAAGTGACTTATCGGGAAGAGACGCAAAAGGCAACTTCGCCAAGTTCGGAAACAAGATGGTGTGTTGGCAAATAAATGTCCTGGCAACGGGGAGCAGTCATATCGCATCACGATTTTCAATGCAATTTACCAGGTTCAATATTGTCTACATTTCATTTTATTGAGCATTTAAATATTATTTTAAATAGGATCAATTAAGTATGATGCATCTCTGCTTATAATAAACCACGTCTCAGTGCCGCAATATCACTCTAATTCTGAAGCATGCTTTTACTGTAGAAAACATTGATTTGAGCCCTAATTTCAAAATTCTGTCGCTCACATATCATGTCGTCACATTTCCCATCAATCGTTTCGGATAACTGACACAACATACAGAAGTAGAACTATCAGTAGCACAGATAATGCTAACAATTTGAATACTTTTGGATCGCACCTTACGCGCGCAAATATACCTGCGAATTACTTTTCGATCGACCCACAAATTAACTGTTCCTCCCAGCATCGGGGTCGGCCCGCGTGACCAGCTGTCGCGCGCCACTTAAGTGCGAAGTTGAGCAGCTTGATTGAACGCATTTTTTTATGCACTTAAGGCCATGTAAGAATATGTATATCGTCCCTTGAGACCTGCGCCAAATCTTGCAGGAGCGCTGCAAGATTTTGGTTACTGTTTTCACTACATCATATTTTAAATTACAACAAACTGATTTTGTACGATTCTACTTTATTGATGGAGAGTGGCTAAAGCTATTCATTTATTACCGATGAATCGAGACGCTCGATAATGGCTTTCATTGAAACCTTTGACCCTATCGTTCAAAATTGTTCTGCTTATTTTCAAATCGGTGTCCATAAATGTGGACTCCTGGTGTCAGGCGGATCCAGTGATGTTCGATCGCGGCGCCACCTACAGTCAGCCGGCGGCACATTAGGTATGCTCGAACGGAGGATGGAGTCGTATTATCTCCTGTTTCAATACCTTTCAAGTTGAACGCTAATTCAAAAGAATGCGTGGGGCGTTGGGGGAGTGCGCTGCCTGTATGTGTGTGTTAGCGCATGGTTCAGCAGCTGCATGGGCGTCTGCGTGTTTAAAGGTTTGTGTTTCCCTTTTGCTGCGTGTTTGATAGCTTCAACCTGTGTGCACTTCGCCCACCACGCGCGCGCCGTGACACTGTGCTCGTCGTACCTCGACATTATATTCATGGTGCATACATGTGTATAGGAGGGCGGGCGAACTTGGATTAAGATGTATGGCCTGTATAGGCGGCAAGCATTGATATGGTGTTACGCAACAAGTCATCTAACCCCCATTTCCGAAGAAAACAATATCGGTGTCTCGTAATACACCTTCTGGAGAATTTTTTGCCTAGTCATGGAAAAAAATGCCAATTCATACATCAATCTCTGCTCAGGGTGGAGATTATGGTTTCATTCGAGACGAATGTGTAGCCAACCTTTCTTGTATTGGTTTAGATTTTTTAAAAAGAAATCCTCACGATGTTCTGGCCCTGAAAAAGCTATATTTATGTTTTTTACTGGTTCGAGTGTTACGGATGAAGGCTCGATGATTCTAAAAAAAAAGGAATGGGGTTATTGGAAAGATTAAGCAAAAAATTGAAATACTCTGTAGGGATATGATATCCATCGTCAGGTAAAGGGGATTCTAATTTCATAACAGTCATATTTAGATATTTTAATACGTCTCGATCACAGTAGAATAGAAATTATAGGCGCCAATAATGGCCATCTTAATATCCGGAAAGGATAACTCGACACTTTGTTTTCTCTTGTGATAATCATACGCCATAAAGAGTAAAATTATTACACATGTACATGAAGATCTGAAAAAATTCAATATTTTAGTGACATTTTTTATGTGTGCAATAAAAATGTTGCGTCTTCCACGCAACATCAATAATTTCAAGTTGCAAATTTTAACCAATTGCAAATCGTGCTTTTCTAGTGAATATATATTGAGCAATGGCGTCGTTTTTGATAACAGATCTTCCGCGATATTTTTTGCTGTTGGTTAGGTAACATTTTGCGTAACAGACGCCGTGGTTGGGCTCGTGTACAATAGGTGCAGTGTAGGACTTTACGCCAGAATGCATGAATACATTATGATGCGCGAATATAGCTACTACACATGCCACTATACATGTATGCTTTAAAAAAAGCGGCGAAGTGCATGGGGAAGAAATATAGATCGTTCCAATACAAGACATGTGGAAAAGTCAGACAGTTTCACTCGGATGTTGACTTTTGTTACACGGAACACCTCTTCGCTCTTACCCATCTGTTCTTACCTTGGTTGTCGAGGGTTTTCAAGATGATTTCTATTTTTGCACGGTCTCACTCTCTTTCTCTTTCTACTATAAACCACCTGAGACCACATCTTAGCCGTATCTCTTCTTTTCCAGGATTTTACATCATGTATTTTCACATTGACTGGTATTCAAAATGGGAGAACATAAAAGCAAAATATCATGATCTAATTGTCATACTTTTGAAAAGCTGAGCTATAATTTCATTTACAATTCCATGAAATTTCTGGAATGTAAGAACACTCACGCTAAATTTGCATCGGTTCCCCGAATCCTCTGCCTATGAATAATTGTTGATGCAAAACGAATTGGCATGATTCATCATTTGTTATTGCCTAAAGTCGCTGATCCAACTAATTTTCCTGTGGCCACCAACAATATGTGGACGCCGAGTCTCAGGACTCAGAAGATTGTATGCCACAAATGTGCATCATCGTAAAATGTGATTTGTTTCGAGCGCCATCTACAGGTGAGACCAAACAAATGTATCACCAGTTCAATGAGCTTTGGGATTACTAAGAAATACTGTAGCTTTGAGATTCTTAGGAAAGTTTTGCGAAGAGATAGCTTTGAACACTAACGACGTTTTATTTGTCAAAGCATACATCTTATTAGAACTAAATCATATTTTGGAAGTACTGGTACATACTCAATTTAATTTTGTAATAAATTTGCAATTTTACTTCACGTCGCTGACAAATTCATTAAATTTTGCACGGACAGCGAAATGCCTGCCGCCTCAACATGTACACTCACGAGATGTATACAGAGAGCATTTACGCTATAACGCGTTCGTGACCAAAACAACTCAACTGGTTAATTATAACAAAATTGCAATTTTCGAAATAACGCATAAATTAGATATGCGGAGCGCTCGGGCGGTCTGTGCGGCTGATATGTCGTCTATTCGTTTATAGTTTTGCAGGGAAACCATTAAATTCTAGTTTACTAGACAACTGTCTCAAATTAACAGAGGGTGAAAAAAGTGAAGCGTGCCTACACTTAATTAAAAATGTGTCGCAACTCGTGACATAATGCAATACACAGGAAGTACAATGCCACGTCCTCTCTGTCGTGTGTTGGCGAGACAAAAAAATGGCATTAAGGACAAATGCAATTATCTGTAATTTACGAGTTGCAATTAAATTATCCAACACTGCTGCTGGCGTGAGACCTGGCCTCATGGCCGGGTCAAAGTAATGCACGGTTTACAAAATTGAAACGATGAGTTCATAACGTTAAAACAGGGTCAAAATTTGAGCAATCCGACATGGTCATGGAATTCTAGTTGCGTTTTACGATATAAATTTCTTTGTATACCTAGAAATGCGTCTGACGTTGTTCCAGCGACATCCATTGATAAAAAATGTGCGTCTATAAATTTTGGAATATTGATAAAGTAGCATTGACTTTCTCACAAATCAATGCGGGTCTATGCTCACATTGCTTTAAACACTTGAGAATTAAATAAATCGATGACATTTCCATAAAAATGGGATGGTACTCACTCCGCAGATCATTCCCTTCGCGTTCATAGATTTTCTGTATACACATGATGGAGTACCAGTACCAGTACTACACGGGCAGAAATTCCATTTCGATAAAAGTGCCTGTTGCCTTAGCAAAACGCCCTACAGAATCGAGTTGGCAAATTGTAAAGCAGATAAGTGTTGTGTGATTGCCTTAACACGGGGCAGCAATTCATTATCAATGGTGCGGGTACGGACAGCAATGAAGAATGAGACAAACTCACATTCATGCGCATGACGGTAGATTGAAGTCCTTCCTGACTTGCATTTTATTTTTTGGTTAAACCAATCATCTCTGGGGAATACCTTCGACATTTTCATTTTCTATTTTGTTGATTTTAATTAACGATTTTTATTTTATTTTTAATTTGCCCAGGCTGCACAAGTCACGTAATCAATTTCTAATCACAATTTTATTGTTAGGTCATACTGAGTATTTAATTTGCTCGTAACAGCGATTATTCATCTATAATCGCTTGCACTCTGTAATTCTGTAATGCTATTTTTTATTGCTTTGGCGAAACAGAAAACGACACTCCCAAGTCTTGTATTTTGTATTTAGACTACTCGGAAACAATAATCGAATTTTGAGATTTGTAAATTGTTACAGAATTTAAAAAGAAACATTTTTTGCATGCCTTTTTAGCACAAAACCAACTTTATGAAGTATTTTTGGAACTTTTGAACAACTAACTTGTGTTGTATGTCTAAGCATAGTAGGAACAAAACACGGGACAGAGTCGTGGAAAATCGATGACGAGCTGGCGAGGCTCCATAAATAAAAATAATAAACTGCATTCCTTTATTGTTATATTTATTTTGTTGCATTAGTAGCATGATGACGACCCGCTTTTTTGCAATCGAACAGTATAATTTGCGATTTTATTTGTAGAAATTGTGCTTACACCGCGCTCAGGTTATCGGAGATAAAATAACAACTTCGAAGAGACGACTCGAGAATG
>JAQGBY010003130.1:0-20278 GCA_034698785.1 Mycogona germanica
GCGCCGGGAATCGAACCCGGGACCGCCGAAACCACAGTCAGTCGCTAAACCGACTGGGCTACGACGAGTCGTACACGATGACTACGACGAGTCGAGACGAGTCTTTTTAAACACCTCACATTGATTTTTTATGTAACTACTTGATTTCATGATTTGAGTCATCAGGCAAGATAGACTGAACATGTTAATGTTTTGATCTACCAATGTTTCAAGACAGATGAAGATAAAAACTTCGCTCACGAAAACACATCTTTGTTCTATTTTAAATTCTGTATACAAAATATATAAAACTATTCATTTCTATCGTATCGTGAAGCAACCTCGTCGCAAAAATTAACCCCTCAACTCTGGTCACAAGTACGATATTGAGCTATCTATTAAGGAGATCAACAAGCGTTTCCGCGCCCTCGCCTGAAAAATTCCGAAGGTCTCGGGAATCGAACCCGCGTTCACATATGCGAACAGCAGTTCGACTCGCTAACCACTATGTCACACATATAAGAACGACACCAACTCCATCAAGTGATGATGCGAGATGCCAATACCCTGAGTCTACGTACTTCTCATCCCAGACCACGTTATCAATCTTACCTTCACACTATAGGTTCAATCGCATTATTTTTGTGTTACTCGCGATGGTGAGGGGTGTTGAAGGGGGTTAACGGGAAGGGGTGAATAAGAGGGGAGACATATGAGCTCGTGTTCCATGGAGAGTGACGGGATGGGGGGGGGGGGGTTGCACCAGGGAGTACTAATAAATGGATTGAAGCATTTCGCATTCTAGCAGGTCCTTCAATTCACTTTGTTCCCCTTACCGACAAATGATATTGGAAAAAACGGTTACACGTGAACATTATTAAGTGGATCTCTCTCTGTATGAGAGGGGAGAAGTCCTCGTTGTGAATTTATGACGCTTGGCGATGTAGCGAAGGCCGTATTGGGTACACATTTTCGTAATTCAATTTCTCGGAATATCAGTTATTTTGTTGAAGAAAAATAAGTGATAGGAGGAACAAATAACTGTAATTCAAACGAACACCGAAAGGATAACAAAATTCCTTAGAATTGATCAAATTTATCAAATATAATCAACTGAGTGCGTCACGTAATAACAAATGTGTTAGCCGAAAAAGAGTAATAAGAGTGCGGATGATCATTACTCAATCAATAGATACTCAAAACTCTTGAATAATTTGTCTAGGAGGTTCGTCAGGCGTCTCTGCCCTGAAACCCCCAGAAGGCGAGCTCCAAGATTTTCGTAGGTCTCGGTCAGGACAATATTGAACCGGCGATCACGGATGTGGCAATCTGATGCGCTAATCTCTTACACCACACAGTTTTTCTCAAATAACGCATGGTAAATTATTTTTTAATAAAACAAAACAAAAATACAGAAGCGAGACATGTGATATACCAATCGAAAGGCAACACCGACACATTAAATAATTTACGAAACAAATTCGTCTTTGGAATTTGAGCTGTTCGGGCAGGCCTGGTCATAAAATAGCAACAGCTGCACATCAAAAAATCCAGCACAATAGAAAAGTGGGTATGGACCGAACACTTCTTCTGGAACGTCGGCAACTTCACATTCTTAGAAAAAATCGGATCGTTGTTTTATCTTTGGCGCGGGGCCAGACAGAAAAAGATCCGCGCGGGGCGGGAATGGAAAGATGGTGTGGAACGAAGACACAAAACCGGGGAAACTCAATTCACGCACAGTGAGAGGAAGGAGAGTGAGAGAAAGAAAAAAAACAATAGAAAACGGATCCGGCCAACCCCGGTCCGGAACTCGACACACGAGTCAGTGTAACAGGGCGGCGGCGAGCGTTAAACGCATTAGCAACGATTGAGTCGGCAGTCGACGAATTAGCGCCGTTAGCGGTAACAATTACAATTAGGTTCGACAGCGAGACACAAAGTGAAAAAAATGAAACGGAAAAACGAATGACATACAAAAAAAAGAAGAAAAAAATACTGGAACAAAAACATGAGACCCATTAACCGAACCAACGAATCTTGGCGTTTTCCTCGGCGGTGGAAAAACGTTTAGGTTGAAGATCACACTATCGGTCGAAATTGACTGCGGCAATTGAATTAAAGTAGGCACCCAAATTTGGGAACACCCACATCTAGCCCCGAGTAATTTGCAAACATCAAACGTGTGTTTAAAATAAGGAACAATACTTGAAGAATTTTCCAACAAGTGAGCCACTAAAAAGGTGACCGAATTGGCCAAAGCAAGAGACGAAATTAAACTTGAGTCGCTTATTCCGTTCTTTGGCATCAATTGTCGCAGTTTGAGGCATTTCTGTTATCTCCCAAATCGCCATTAGAAGCGATTCTAGAATTCTATCGATTGCAACTGGATACTTCTCCGCTCATCGATCAACATGTGCCCCTCGCCTCTCGACATAGTGCCTAAGTACCAAGAGGGGTACAGAAAATCCTGTAGTGCAGTGACTACAGTGAAGGGAAATACATAAACTGCAATGAAATCAACTGATTCTTTGGAGCGCCACCAGAGGGCACCATGACCATTATTGAATAATTGTGAGTTTTTTTAATTAATCTGTAATGGATCGTATACTATGTGAGCCTCACAATTGTGAAACTCACTTCATCCTCCCCCTTCGTCCCCATCCCAAGACCCACTCCGCAAGAAACCGGATGACGTCACACCTTCATTACTCGTAGACGTGGCTCATCACCGCCGCCGCAGAGCCGTTTAGTAGACACTTTAACTCGTACGACTGCTGGCTACATCGTCGCGAGGGAGAGATGAAATAAGACAACGCCAAAGCACGCAGTGTACAGGGTGAACCTGAAATTATGGACCCCTCTTGTTATTTTTAACAAGTCATCCAAAAATAGTCAGATTATTATGAAATTTGGAGATAATTAGACAACAGTATCCTCTTTCAAATTCAAAGACTCAAATTTCAATTTTCAAATTTCTCGCTACTAATGTTGTTGCGCTTTGCCAGTGGCGCTTGTCGTTTGTCGATTACTTTTGCAATTCGCAACTGTGTAGCGCGTTTGCTCAACTCTGCTTCAAAAATGCCGTTTACCTAAGATGAAAAGGCGACATAACAACAACTTATGAATCCAAATGTGTTTTTAACGAGTTTCCGAACAAAGAATCCGGAGAAAAAGACTGGACCGATGCTCCATCTTTAAACTGAGTACGTTCACAAGTGTCACGAAGGTCTTGGTCTCGGTTTGGTTTGGCAGACTTATTAAAAATAATAAAAGAGGTCCATAGTTTCAGGTTCACCCTGTATATACGTACGCACTGTATATGACCGGCGCCTACGACGCCATTTAATACGAGCAAACCCAATTCAATTAACATCGCCCTAATGACATGGAGAGCGCCAGAGGGCCGCCCGATTTACTGTAAAGGCCGCCACCATATCACACGCAAGACAAACACCCATACACGGGCGCCTACATGCAAAGTGAGACACGGCACACAGTCACCTCATTACAATTATAGCATGTTTATCAGCCAACGTTGTTGCCCGGGGAATGGCGGCCGACGCCGGACGGAGACATCGGGGGAACGAAAGAAACCGGTGCACCCCGTTCGATATACAGACAAGATTAGCACGAAACACCAAAGAGAGGGTAGAAGACCTAGAGTGCCGGTGTCCTATTCGCCAACATTAATGTGCTGTCAGGACCTCCCACCATATTCTCCTCACAACTCCCTCAGATTGGGAGAATGGACTCGACCAGTCAAGAGGCGAGAATGACAACAGAAAAGAACAAGAGAGATGACACGCGCGCGCAAACAAGTTCGGACTCAAAACTTTGTCATCTCGTATTTTGTGTAACTTAAAATCCTGAATGTCTGTAAAGTTTGTCAAATTAGTCAGTCAAGTAAAAGTACAGTTTCAGTTGTATTCGGTTCTTGTCGTTTTCTGTGAATGTTCCCTGACAACGCTCTCCGACAGTAAACCCATGATCTTTCACCGGATACCCGGTGTCAGCGTCCTCTCGCGAGCAGTTCAGTCACGCCCTTTGCCACTGGGGGCAGGGCAGCACTACTGCCACCACGGGTGCTCACTTTCGATTCAACCTGTACCTGGTTGTGTCTGCAGACATAGCAACTTCGTTGTCAGTTGGAGAAAACACACAACCAATCTCACAACAGAGAGAAAAGCAGGCAGCCGCCGCTCAACATTTTGTCTGATTCGCTACAAATGGTTCCAGGCAATTGAGGCGATCGACCGCGGCGGCCAAATCAAATGCGGCGTAACTCGAAAACACACAAAAAATGAGAAATGAATTTTGCATGCTGCCCTGTCTGCGTCGCAGTCAGTCCGGGATTTCTAGGAATACGATCATTTCCATATCTGAATTAAACGTACGTCTGCCCGTGCTCGTTCATTCGTCGTTCAATTTGCATTTTATCTTTCGAACTTATTGTTGCTCGGCAGTGATTGTGCTTACACGATACAGTACTACTGTACCGTACCATGGTGCAGTAGGGCATTTTTAAGCATGTTCCCATTGGTTGTTGCTTTCCCCCCGTAACATCCAGGACAAGATAAAAAAGCTTTTGGGTCGACAGTGAAAAAAATTAACCGTCTTTGTGTTTATTTCAATTCAAAGAATATTTTATGGTACGCCTACCCTTGAATTTCTTATTTGGGTGCAAGGGACTCTTTTTGAGACAGCTTAGAAATATCGACTGTCGCCTAAGTAACCGTTCGCAGCGCTCCTGGTTATGATTTGAAATTTGGCTGACAAATCTACACACGCGAAAGAAACAGGAAACACTTTAAAGACGGATCAATTTCTTATATTTACAAATATCGAAATACATTATTCGCAGGGACTTGATCCTAAGCCACCCCCGCAAAGTTTCTTTAACCAAATGTCTCGTTGAGGTCGCAACGGTTGGCGGCAGCCTGAAAGCAAAAAAAGATCACAGTCGAACGGAAAAGAGCAAAAGAATATCTTTTCCAATATTTTTTGTCTCTTACAAAAAAAACACAGGAGCGTATATTGCTCACAGAGTACTTTCGTTCTCGTGAAATATGTAGCGAGTCTATCTTAACCGTAGCCAGACATGCGAGCAAACAAACCCAGACTTCCGATATAAAGTTGTGACGACTCGACTATATATGCATGCACACACACCCATAGGAAGGTTGATCTCCGGCGCATACATAATTGGCTTCGGAGAAATTGAGACGCCAAGCTCCCCCAACTACATAAGGTTGCTTTCCGGCAAAATAATAAATAGCTAGAGAGAGATAGAGGAGGGGGTGCAAAATTATTCTACCTGAACGACCACCACTGGGGATCGTCATCTCATCTGCTTTCGTCACGCGTGCACACCGCGCGGGTCTCAAGAAAGATGCGAACCCTCGCGGCATTTCAATGGGTTGGTTGCCCGAGTCAAAAATAAAAAATATATACACGTAGAAAGCGACGAGAAAAGAGAAAAAAGGCACTCCGGCGAACGCCAATTTTGCTGCTGTCGGCACAACGACTGATCGGATGCTGTGAAGCGTGAGTAAATATATGGTGTTATGGTGAACAAGCATATCCTAAAAGAGAAGGGGTGGGTGAGTTGACTTTTGGAGGTTGAGTGTCTTACTTATTTTGGTAAGGGATGAGGGAATTGATGCGATGCACATCAGACTACCACAGGTAAATTAAATGTCTTTAAAGAAAATACCATCTTTGAATATCTTTTCGACCCTTGATCATGTGTGTGTTACAAATTTATTTCAATCGGTCAGCGTCCAATCCGGTTTTTCAAGATCCATATCCACGCGAACATTTTATTTGAATCTACATTGGCCTCATTACGCTAATATGCCCGTATTACAGTATTAAAGTATTTTGATTTTCTGTATTTGATGGCTGGCTATTATTCCTTGCCTGCGCCAAGACTCAAGTGCCTTTTGGTGGCCTTCGAGAAAAACTGAAGCATGACCGTGGTATGATAAAGCGCAAGTGTTCGCTAAAAACCATTCCAAGCAAATCAGAAAGAACCCACAAAATGCCGAGAACAATTGAATCAATGATGACGTTTCCGATGCTGCCTCAAGGATATGTTGTCGTCAACGGTGGTGAAAAATAATATTGGTTTCAATTGAAGAAATCCGTATTTTCTGGGGCAAAGGAATGACAAAAGCCGATTTAGCGCCGATCTTTGTCACGGTGCACTGCGGCGAAGCATCGTATCGCCTCAGGGGGAGTTTCTAAAAGACATCAAACTGGGGAATTCTGTTCATTATGTGTAAATGCGCCATTCACGGTATTTTTTGCCTAGGAACCGTTCGATCCGTATAAAGGAGAGTACATTGAAAATCTAGATTTAGGAAAATGGAACAAAATGTTCAAATTTTTTTTAATTTCTTTTAGATCCGTAATTCATGATTTAACCATATTGTCTAATGTTTGGTGTTGCAGAAATGTTAAATGTAAATTATTATGCCAAAGGATTTCTCGTTTTTGCCGAGTTTGACCCAATCTCAGCATCGAGACAACTTTTTTGCAACCGGGCTACTCTGGGCCCTCAAATATTGTCTAAACAATGGGAGGACCCAAATTTTTCGCGTCGTTTGCACCATGTATTTGTATTGTTTACTGAACTGTCGACCATAATAAATGACGCTTAATACATACATACCCACGAACGTAAATTGATTTTCTTTTACCAATCAACCGTAGCCAACCGCACAACTGGCGTTCTGAACCCCTTTATGGTGCTTAGTCACTCTGCGCCGGGAATCGAAACCGGGACCGACGAGCCACAGTCAGTCGCAATACCGACTGGGCTAAGACGAATCGTACAAAATTGATGTGACCGAAGGAATGGATTTTGTGGTGACCGTTCAGAGTTCTTGCCGCTTCGTTTTTATTTTACTTCCTTCTATTCAGATTAGTTTTAAAATGCAAGGTTTACAATATTTCTTGAAGCAGTTTCCGATTTCCACGTTTTTTATGCGGCGGCTCAACCGCTTCCGTCTTCGTCTCAACACCAGTCGGTTAGTAGAACGGGCAATTATGGTGGATATTCCAACACACCGCCATCACCGCCCCGTGGCACGCGTGCCGACTGAGCACGCTCGACGAACAAGCTGATAATTCCTCCGGATGAGCGCTTCCGAGCGTAGTCGTATATGTATATATACTGTATATAGTCTAACCCACCCTTCCCCCCTCCATACACCCCTTTCCCCCCCCGACCGAGGGCGTCGAATGAGCGAGCGAAAGAGAAGAGAGCTTCGCGGCTCGCGAGCGCGCTTAAATCCATCTTAATACCAATTTAGCTGGCGGACGCTAACTGAATTTCAACGCCCGCCGCGCGCACGTAGTCTATCTATATATGTGCATGTAGAAACGCGCCAAGGCGCATAAGGGATTTTCACATTCGCGGGGAGGGGGGCGCGTTCTCAAAAATGGAAATCGGTGACGAACAACAACAGCCAGGCCGACAAAAACAACATCCGAGACATGACCAATAAAATGTTTGTTTTGGATGGAGGCTTACCAGGCTTTCTTTGTCAGCCTTCAATGACCAACTCTACACATATCAGAAAGGTGGTTGGACAACTTCATTAAATAGGAATAATCCAACCTGTAGTTGGGCCGAATTTCCACCAGATTGCGATGTTATCAGTATTGTTATTCGGTTCCAAGAATAATCACTAAAAAAAGCCACCCATCGACAAACCGTAATGAGTTATGAATATGAGTTAACAAGTTCGTTGTACTGATTCAGTTAATTCAGTACGCACACAAGGCGTTTCCATAGTAGACGTCGCAGCTGAGAATTCATGGAAGCAACGAATAGCGCTGCCACGACATTCTGTTTTCTGAACGCGCCCACCGGATCCAGGCTCCTCCCACTACTCAACTACACAGCAAGCGCGAAGAGACTCCACCCCTCCTGAGACCCCCCTTTCCTCGCAGATACTGAGCCTAGCACAAATGAGACAATTTCGGCACTTGTTTTTAGACCAATCAACTTCGACTAGGACAACAATTTTTGGAGAAACAACAACTTTGAAAGTTTATTTTGGGTGCACATTTTTAAGCGAAATATGTCGTTAACAATAAATAAAGACTAAATGAGATATAATCGGACGATGAGAGAGGTCTAAGGAGAGCAGGCGAGGCCAAGAGGTGGCCCGCAAATCCATTTTCCATCCGCGAGACATCCGCGCCATCCGCGCGGCGTAGGTTCACCCAATTAGGGCCACATAAGCGAGGGACGGGACGGTGATGGGGGGGGGGGCGCATTCATCAAATCTAACTCATTTTCGTTCGATAAACACGACGGCCGCTCACCGCCGAACACCGCGATGCGGTCACCACGGAATTCCGAATGAAAAATACACGTCAAATGAACAGAATCCAAACGGAACATCACCACCAACCTTCGCTAAAAGAGATATAGCTAATTGTGTGTATACGACGTAGAATACCGCTTGTAGTGGAAAATATATTGGCGATTCAAACTCAGATCAAATTGCCCAAACTCAGTGTAAATGCCTGCAGAGAGTGGCGCCATCTATGTAGAAAACAAAACGGACAATCCCCCGAGCCGTCACAATAAAAATACCTTTCATCTCAAATTTTTCATTAAGACATTTCTTTCTCATCTGCTTAAACAATTTATTTTTAATGAAAACTAAAAAGCTTTACCTGAATTTAGCAATTCCCTACGACCATGGTTTGCACAGTACAGTAGCATGGCTGTCCATAACCAGGCGAAGACATTCAATTTTTGGTGAGATTCAAATTTGGGAAACAAGTTTCAACTTTGGTCAGAATGTTAGGCCGGTTTCAGAGAACAACTGGTGGCGCCCCCTGGTTATAAAAGGGCATTCCATTGCCATTGATTGACACGTTAAATCCGCCAAATCGGCCACCATAACAGAACGGAACTCGCCTTCCACAAACTACTCCAATTTATTGGATTAACATTAACTTGATTAAACGAAGACTACAAAAATAATATAAACCCGCAGCCACCGTCGTCACATAAATATACAGGTCTCTATTCGGTAAATTCACCGACTAGACGGTTGCTTTATTTACGAAAACAGCCCTCGTCCCATTCTCCCTCTTTCAACTTGCGCAGCAATTTTTTAAAAGCAAGAATACTCGAAATATTCTGAGAATCGAGTTTTTTTTTAAATGTAAGAAAAGAACGCCAGAAGCCGTCTCGCATATACGTGTACGTAGCATTTTTCAACACAATGCTGTCCAAACCGAAATTTAACGTAGATGTCTGGCTGCGCCAAAACCGCAAATAGAAATAGATTTAAACTTTTGTTGGGAGTGAGCGGAATAGTGGAACGTCAAACGTTACTCAAGTCTGCGGTTAGTTATAATAAAAAAGAACCATGTGTAAGGGAGTCCAGCACTCTCCACGGAGGGCGCTTAATGGTTTGCTCGTTTCAGGGCAAACGTAATGCCACCTGCCGAGACAAATGGTAACTAGGAACGATTATATGCAAAGAACCATGTCGGACCCAGCTTCACTAATTCGCAACAAGTATATATACCGGGATTAAATATACGATTGCCAACACAGGGATTCGAACTCAGGACAACTAGAGAAAGGGGTTATCGGATGTCGCCGATATTATAATAATTTTAACTTTTTTTTGTCTGATGCATACGTTTTGGGTAAAATATGATTGGGGTCAGATGAGTGGATTGGTCTAAAGTCATGGTTCGTGTGGTCGCCCGTCAGATGACGCCACTCGTAATGCCGCGGTAAGTCTATTTTCAGACTCCAGACAAGAAAATAAATTCGAGACATCGTTTGACTGATATTATTTTGTGTGTGTGTGTTTTGCGGAATCAAAAAATATAAGAAACCGACGAAGTTGATCTTTCTTTTGACTTCTTCCATCGAGACCTTTTATCAGAAGCGAAGAAGGAAATAAATACTATGTCCAAATCAGTATCAAAGAAATGAAAGAAACAAAGACCAAAGACTTTCACAATTGATAATCACAGAATTGGCCTTTCAGAATTGCCTAGAAGCAAATAATGATCAGCTTGTTCGATAGCCATGAACTCCATTTGAACTGAATCGCCTTGAACTTCGTTAACTATTATTCACCATATATTTATTGTTCGGCAACTACATTCCAGAAACGCCAAATTTATTTGTTTGATACGAACATTTATTTCGCATCTGCTTTCTTAACCCTTTTAACCGGCCAATTGATTTTCAAAACCCTACATCCTGCCGTACAATTAATTTTTTAAAAATTGATACCAGAAAACGTAAACAGTTACAAAAGAAATGTAACGCAACATATTTTTTTCGAAATGCGTATCACTAAACCGTAACTGTTACGGGCTTGCCGGTTAAAGGGCTACAAAAAATGTAAGCATATCGGAGGAACAAATGTTGAAATGCCATATTTCGAACAATTGACAGTATTGGCGACGAACATTCGATCGCATCCAACTGAATATTTAGAACGACACCAGAGGGAACACAAACAAGTCATGGACCCAATTTCATTTCAGAAAATTACAGAGTATGTGTCTTCACAAAAAAAAATTGAAATTATCTTATTCGCATCGTCATAGGATTGATTCGCAAATCGGCACTCTAGCCCATTCAGATATCTCTTCGGTCCACAAAGATATCCATCCACAAGACGTGAACAACATATTTGCTATTTAATCTTCCCTCTTCTTTTTCTTTTTTCTTTCTTTCATCTGTCTCCACGCAGCTTCTCTCGCCGCCGGCTTCTCGGCTAAGCAAACATACATGTACACACGCATAACGGATCGAAATGCCAAAACAGGGGGGCCAACAATTCTCGAGAAAGTAAGTCTAGATAGCCTTCAGGCTCTCTCGCAAACCAAAAAAAAACCCACCCAAGATTCCAAGAAAGAGAGGCAAAGAAAGAGATGCACAAAAAATTACTGCAAATGCGAAAAGGCAACAGAAAGAAAGAGAAGCTCAGACAGACTGAACCCCTAGATGAAGAACAGTTGCTAGGTGGACAGGCAGACTCGACTTAGATAGGTCGACCGGGGTACATACAGCCAGCGCCCTCTATGGTACAGGTCTAGACTCGGTGTCTAGTAAGTACGTCGCCGCCATAAACAGGAAATCTGTAAATGATTGAGAACCAAGCCAAGAAATCTCTTTGTAGTTCGACGAATCGTACATTTATGCAGCCAGAATTGGATAAATAATTTATGGGGCTGGTTTGTTGCCCCATTAAAAGGAAAATGTGAAAATATCATTAATATATTTTTTTGTTTCCAATCAACTGTAGTCAACCGCACTCGAGGCGTTACGTCCCCCTCATGGTGCTTCTTAGGCACTGGGTGCGAGGGGGTCACGACCAGTACCCCGGGATCGAAATTTTCGAGAGCCCGCGCCGGGAGTCGATGCAGACTTGAAACCTTCAGAGTCTTTTGCAAGAATTTTCAAAAACCAAAATCTCAGAATATTTTTCATCAAGTCGCGTTTTCTTAACGATTTAAAATTTATAAACGTTTGAAACAAGTTATAAAAAATCGGAATATCACATTTCCCCTAAAAAATAATTGAAATGTTTGTCTCATCGTTCCAGCTACCAGCTCCCCTTCACATGAGACGACCTCAAAATTGTGTCTAGGTAGGGATCTCTTCTGCACATTTGGGCATCGTAAAGACACGACTAAGGAAGGTGCGTCTGAATTTTGCTCGTCCAAAAATTTACAAAGGTCTTGGGAGGAGAATGAACAGGCAATCCCGGGTGTTACAGTAGTTCGCAAAAACTACGCCACACTAGTACAAACACCAGTACCACCAATGGAATGTCCCTTACCACCATTTCCGCTCACCTTATGCATACACAGAACAAGTCAACGAGTTTGGCAGAGATTACAGAACTTTGCGATCCCCCCGTCAAGTCATCTTACAAAACACATGCGTTCGCCAGCCGAAAGAGATAGAGAGAAGAGAGCAATGGCATCCGGACGCCAAAGAAAAATTCGGTAGCAATACCGCACACATATTTCCAACGCGAACGGGGTCGCGTCCGCATCTGGTAATAACGCTTGGGCGGCGGCCGCGGTGGATAGCTTCTAACCCCCACCCCCCACCCTCACTCACCCACGCTTCATCGTACAACCCTCCCCCACACCACCACTATTATCTATCCCATTCCATCGGATGAAAGGCTTTCCAGACCATCGCAATGCAACTCAACACGCCAAGCAGAGAGCGCCGCGTCACGGATCTCTACGCCAACCTCGAGTCGCCCTGATGTGCTGGCAACGAGCCGTGGGATGGAACCACCAATCGTATCCATCCAATTTCTCGCGAAATTCGATTTTTTTTGTCAGGCTTTGTCGGACCTCAGACGACACCAGACCTCGGTGGCCAATAATATAAAGAGTCGCCGGGCGAGTAATGTGTCGCACGAGTTAGAATTCAATCCTTTTCGGTGACACAAAATGCGGTTCGTAAATAGGGGTAAACCACATCATAGACAAATCAAACTGAACAAAATAGAAGTAATGAATCAAAACGAGCATACATGTATTTTAAGATGGAGCAAACTGTCATGATGTGACCAACAACAATTCGTTGAAATTGATAACGGGTAGAGAATGTCTACACACAACGACAATATGAAATTGAACTGAAAAGTTTAAATGAAGTGGTTGGCAAAAAAGAGAAATAGCAAACTTTATACTTTATCTCTTACTGTACCTATATCTTATTAGAAGTAAAAATTTCCTAGAATGCATTTGCCATTTGCAAGATAAACCAAATAGCAGACATGATAGCTAACTATATTTTCAGAAACGATTAAACCAATCAGCAAATTCCGAACCCACAAAACAAATATAGTAAATAAAAGACTAGCGATAACAGTATATACTGTAGCGGAGTTGTGCGGGCTCATCGAAAATGGTCCCACATATTCGCATGTGCACATAAAAAGAGTAAATACAACCGCCATAAATGCGAATATTTATTCAAACATTTAGCTCGGTCGGATATGTCAGCTTCACACTGTCGGAGCAACCCGCCCATTCTTTCCTTCCGCTCTGGCACAGCATCCACGACAACAATTTCAAATCTCCTCTCTCAGTCAGCTCACCCTTCCCATAACAGATCCAGTACATATGACAAAAACACACCCAAAAAAATATTTTATCCATATCCACCAGAGATCCTCGATGCACTCACTACAACACACTGGTAAACATTTCTGGAATGATCGCTACCACGAACGATCAACCCTTAAAAGTCATTTCGAGCAGCAATGTCACTTCCAAACCTTTACTGCCCTTCGAATAGTAGAACAAATTCTCAATTACGAATCGCACAGATTGGTCTAAACCAAAGGAAAACGTTCAAGTGAAGATATTCATTCATCAATGGGCAATCACACAATACACCCGTGTAATGCGGGGAAGCCACATATTGCCTTTGCTCGAGACAACAGTTACGCACGCTGGGGGAAATGTGAGCGCCGCATTCTGATAAAAAGATGAAAGAACGCCGACAGTCCATTGTTTTGGTAGGAGAACATATAGCGTGAATCTCTGTAAACATATTTCTCGCCATGTCATCGTTTTGCCGGTAGGTGGCGATAGGTGATCTACAATGGATACGCGATCGGCTCGGTTTCGCGATCGATCAGAGGGTCTCAGTGCGATGCGCATGTATATATCTTCTGTACAAAAAAAATATATATATCTTCACATTTATGATGATGACGCGATGCGTACACCACACACACACATCACATACATTTTCTCCGGCAGGATGATGAGTCTGGCGGAAATCGATTCCCGACGCGCGCACATGCACAAAATACCGTTTTTATTTGCGACGGGGCCTAGCCTCGAAATATGGACCGGCGCAGCTTACAAACGACCTCATTGCGACAGTTGTCTATCCACGTCAGGGTGAGGTAGGGGGAAGGGACAGTGACTGGTAAGCCAGTGGTGGGTACACTTTTAAGGGGAATGACGAGACGCTTTTTTAAAAACTATATTCACGTTTGGTCACGTCTTATTCAGAGAAAATGAATGCCTACTACTTCAAAATAACAGAGGATTCGCATCAAGATTCAACCCAAAATTGTTGACCAAATGTCACATGCTGAATATGCTAAGAAAATGGTAAAGCAATCAACAAAACAGCGCTTCATCTCAACAATTGTCTATTTTTCTCGACTCTTGCGTTAGCACAAAATAATTTTAAGACGAACGGAAGAGGAATATGTGAAAGTTCGAGCAGTACGTGGCGTGCCACATTTCGTCCACCACTGATCCATAAGTCAAGGGGAGGGGGCGAAGGGGGGGGGGAGTGTTCAACGGAGGCTCGTGTTACGCTACATCAACGCTCGTGTACTTATCGCAGTCTCTTCTCTGTCCACAATTCGGTCTTCTTCTCGCTAAAAGATGATCGCTTCCGTTTCCCCGAGACAATAACGCGTGCTGAATGGGGCAGAGGGAGCCGAGTAGGAGGAAGGGGAGGAGGAGGGGAAAGCAAAAAAAGAGGGGGTAAAACAGGACGAACGGTGCGGGGGGAGTAAGAGAGGGAGAGAAACTCGTGCACAGACATCAACAGCACGCAAAAAAAGGAAGAAAAAAATAAACCCGGTAGTCATGCCAATTCCCAATCTCTTTTTGCCGTCACTGCGCGCTTAGTCATATGGAAGCGATTTCCAAACTTTACGACAACGTGTTGTGACTGAAAAATTACCCAGCAATTAAATTAGCCAATCTCCAAAAAATAATAAGAAAATACCCACCCAAAGTTGTTACTGCAAACAAATTTTGAAAAATTGAGTCCGACATATGAAAAGACAATTTTTATCAGTTAGTACGTGGATGAATCGAAACGCACAGAAACCGAGGAGACAAAAAATACTAAAATACATCAGAATATCGCCAGTATAAAATATTTTCTTCATCTCCCCATTGACGCCAATGTTAAACACACTCATTGGCGGCCATTTTGTTCAGCGTAACGGCGGCCATTTTATCAATATTGCTGAGAGACGATGAAAGAGGTCAAGCCATTCAAGGTTAGGGGTTGACTGGCGACCGGCAACGGATGCAACAGCGCCTCCAACATCCCCCACCCAAATGGGTCCTTTCTCTCCACAAGCTAATCAAGGCGAGCCGAAGATCGAAAAATCCAACCCCATAATTCGGTGGAGAAAAGCCATATATTGTCGTCGTTTTCGCTTTCTATCGCTTTTCGATGTCGTTTAGACACAACGCACGTTTGTATACAAGTGCCAACCCACCACATCCCCCGCTTGCATCAACACACAATCATCGAGCGGACATGCGACTTCCACTCCGCGGCCGTTGCACGTACAATGATCTGGCCAGTGGCGGCCTGTCCAGAAAACAGCAATTGGTGGTCAGGGCGGGCGTCTGACGAAAGAAATATGGTGTGGTGTGATCGAAGCGATTGCCGAGCTCGCCTCGAATAGTCTCTCACATAGCAAACAGGTTGCCAACTACAAAACTCACTGCGACGCTGTCGAATCACGGTGGTAACAAATTAAGGATCCGAGACAGCACTTGACAAAAGACGAACTGGGTCATTTAATTTTTAAATTGCAGATACGAATTGCAGACTAACGAGACATCTCAGCGTCTTTCGCACAGGTATTTCGTCTGTCGGCTACCATCCAGACATATACCTCCAATGATGGAAGTGCCTACTGTGTCGGGTTCGATTCCCGACCGAGTCCTCAGAACGAGAGAATACGGGCGAGAGAAATTCCTACACTCGCCTTTTTTCGGAATGGAAGCAAAATCCTGGGACACGTGTCGGTTCACATCATAGATCCCTACCTAGGTAGCAATATTTTGCCAAGGCCAGGCAAAGGTGTCAGGTCTCCCTCTAGAAGGGTAAAAAGAGCGGAAACGCGTATGGACCTCCTTAACAAATATCGCTGTTCGCCGCTAAATGTAATAATGTCCAACATTTAAAATAGCTTACTCAGACCCATGAGTAGAACTTGCATTGGACCATCACTAGTTTTCGACCATTCGCAGTATATTTCAAGAGAAAAACTGCATTCACAAAGGCAAATTCCTTTAATTTCCAAACCAAGCTGGTCAATCCTAGTGAAAATAACTAAATAGATTAAACCTTAAAACTCCGGTGTCCCCTGCAAAACTTCGATGACAGGCCGCCGCCGATAACTCGCCGCATGTGGCTGTTCGGATCCTCACTGATCCTCCCCTGTCCCCACCACCCCCATCCTACCCCAATCCACACCCACAAACACGCCCATAAAAATAATTGTCCTCGCAGCAATAAACTCGCATCACAGGGAACGAGAGAGAGAGCAAAGCCACCGTCGCCGAGTAATGGCCAGCGCATGCGCATTGAGAGAGGAGGGATGCAAAAACACGGCTGGAAACTACGGAAGGGGAGGAGAAAATGAACACAAAAAAAAAATACGCAGTCCCAGGGATCTGTGAAGCAGCAGCAGCCACGGGGGAGCAAAACTTAACGCCACAGGGAACGTCCGACATGAACTCCGGCTGCACGATTTGTTTGTACCAAAGTTATCGTATGCCAGACGCCGTCATGACGTCATCAGGTAATACAGCGATAGCATGGCCCGGCTCGTGAAAAGGTAACCCAGCAGCTAGCACTACTAATAAAATTAGCATTTCTAGCAACGAGCTCAAAACTCGTGGTCACGGTTCGACAGATATTGGTTGCAACAATGCCCCCAGGGTTGGGGAATGCCATTTCATTGTCGGTCATGCGTGAAGTTTATTTCGGCCAGCCCGTCCGACATGAAGGGACGTCCACGAATAGTCTGACACCACTCGACCGAGGTGGTCAATATATGAAGCCATAACGACGACGATTGCGGGGTGGGACAGAAACCATAAAAGTATGACTAGAGAGCCTCTCTCTCCCCTTCAGATAGATGGCACCTAGAATCAGCGACCCCCCCCCCTAGCCATATAACCGAAAATACATGCTTTTTCATTGCCGAATAAAACCAAAAAATACCCGTTAGCGAAGATGAGCTATCCCCCCTCTTAACTCACCCTCGACAGATTTTCTAACCACTACACTAACATTCGGGTACATCATTAACAGCAAAAATGAGGTCGTAATGTTTCTTACGGCAAACAGCCAAAAGGCAAAAAAAAAACATTACTACGATAAGAAAATTGGCAATTGGATTGAGTCGAATTATTTTCGATCTGAGGTCGCTATATTATCAGACTTGTGGAGAAATCTGATAAATTGGAATATTCTCTAGTTGTCTTAGCACTTTGCAAGAAGCAACTAGGTGAAATGAAATGCTTAAAATAATTTGAACAACATTGACAAAAAATTAACTCCCAAAAGTGCGACTTTGCAAACTCATCAGGGGTGCAGAAACAACTCATCGCGCGATATCGGTAAATTTGAAGAAAAATGTCTGTTTAAAAAAAACTGCTCGGCAGGAGGTCCTTTTAACAACCTCTGGCAGAGCGATGCTATTGGAGGAGCAACAAACCCCCCACCGACCTCCTTCTTCAATTGACTCACGCACAATTGAGTCGCTCGAGCATCGTCACAGGACATGCCGAGTAAATCCCGACCAAACGCCGAACCCTTCGGAGAGGAAATGTCACCGCACGCGATCTTGCTCTCTGTGGCTTTTGCTCCAGCGTCGGGAGGAAAAGAAGCTTTTTTCTTCTTCGTCTTCTTCCCCCCCCCCCACCCCCTCCTTCCTTTTCGACGTCGCTGTCGTCGTCGCAGCAGACGCAAGAGAAGAGAAGCAAAAAAAAAATTCAATCTCTCGAACACAGTTTCACATATAGTGCAGGCGTGTTGACGTTTTAGATTCCACATCTTCACATTAGAGCGAAAGCCCCATTCCCCGCCCCCAACCCCACACACTTCCACCACCCCAGTCAGTCCACCCTCTTTCACGACCCACCCCACTTCTTCCCTTTACCCTCATGAGATCCAATACTTGAGCTATTTGTTAAGGAGGTCCACCAGCATTTTCCAACCCTAACCCCCCTCCCCCCAGAATTTTGACTAGCCAAAGCTTAGCTAAACAGTCAAAGACGAACTGTTGAGGAGGCTTGCCACCTTTCTAGGCTCAAGCCCCCCCCCCAAACCCCCAGGTGGCGATCTGGTATTTTTGCCTAACCTAGGCTGCTGCCTAGAAAAGGGATCTTAACATAACTGTCATCGTCAACCCATGCATTACACTTAAGTCGTGTCAATGTCGATATTAATAAAGTTGTCACCTATGTGTTAAGACATATCTGACGTAATAATTCAATTTGCGTGGAAGGAATATTATTTTTAGATACAGTTCATGAAAGAAGCCAGGCACCCTTCAGGAGAGGTCTCGTAAATTGAATTGACGCGACAGATTTAATTAACCGAAATGATTCGATAGCGTTTTTTTAAAATGATAATTGCCGAATATATTGCAACCTGAGGAAAATATGTCAAGTACAGTCGCCGTGATTTCTGAATTAGAAATCCACGAAAATGAATTCGTCAATTTGACTGCTGATCTGAGGAACGAACCATCTTGCTTGCTCCAGGCCTATAGGCCTGACGTAATGTTCGCCAATCTCGTCGCCAATGCAGCATTTGACGGAACTGACAGCCAAAAAAGATTACAGACTGCATTGAAATGCAGGGAGTGCAGGATGGAGGGGAATAAAGAGGAGGGGGGTGATAAAAATGGAAGATAAGGCGGTGATAGTGCATGCCATGGACGCGGCGCCCGAGGGGAAGCAAATCTGATAAGTCATGTGTGCCCCCCCCCCTCTTCCACCCGCAAAAATGGAATATGTGAACAGGCGAAGCTGTAGGGCATGATTTTTGATTCAGAAAGGATTTACCAAAACCCCAGCTATGCATTTCGGAATTCAGATGTGGAGATTTTACATTTTTATTTGGCATTATAACATTCCGATACACTGTTTGCTTCAGGGATACTTCTGATTCTTAATGTCAGAATGAATATCTGTTACATTTTTAAAAAATGTTTGGAATTGCTGAAAAGATATTTGGATACTATTACTTTTTATAGAATTTGAAATGACAGAAAACTTGAAGGAACTTCTCAGACGATTTTCCAGGAACTCATTTCACCTCGCGAGTTTTAGTGCGAGTGCGAACTGGTTGGAAGAAAGGAGGTTCACCATTAAATGTCCGTGGACTCTTGATTGCCCCACCAACGGCCCTCTTGTCATCTAACGGACAGACATAAATATATTATAATACAGGAGAGGGTGGGGGCGCGACAGACTTTAATATCTGTTAATAAAAAGTGAGAGCGCCTTTCAAATGAAATATACGATACGCCACCTCATCCAGACATGGGAACGTCGCAATCCACGACAGAAATCGAGGATATATATCTCTTAATCGTAGTTCGTGGTTAGGGCAGGATGATGGTGGCGCCTCTGTGCGGATGCCAAAACTGATACACCTGTGTATATGAAATATGTACGAGAAAATCCAAACATGCGGAAGCCGGCGAACACGAGATGGAGCCAAAACCGGTACTTGGTGGTACAGGCAAAACTGAACCAGAAACGCAAATGTATACTCGTTTTTTTTAAATGGCGAGATCAGATAATTTACTTGTTTGAGCTTCTGTCAGTTAGCTCCAATGACATTGTACTCATCGTAAACACGTACGTGCGGCTGCGCGTAGGTGTTAACTGGCTCATTATGAGGCTCGGCGTTTATTGCGGCGGGAGAGGGCGAGGGAGGAGGAGTGTCAGTTGCCGAAATGGCGAACATCCCCCACCCACCCACCATCCCACCAGAGAGAGAGCCATTTGGTGGAAAAGATCGCGCCGGAACGCCAAAAAGGAAGTGGTGACGATTAGAGGACCGGATTCATATGCACTCTCTCCGTCCAGTAATCATTTTTTATTTCCCCTTTTGTCACTGCTATAACTGGACCTGGATTTGTATGTAGACACCTGAGCAGTGCTGAAAACACAACTTTTTAGCGAGTCTCGAATATGGAACAAAATAAAAATAGTTTTTTTTTTCATTCAAATTGGGAGACTATCAAAAAATAAAAAGTCCTTCAACAATAATAGAAAACAAAAACCTATGTATCCGCCTTTTTCAAGCACTGTAAATAAACCCATTGGTAAAATATATTTGTTAATTTTTAACATTTAAAAATTAAATTGTGACGGCATCTCCTAAGCACTTCAATCCGGGCATTCCAGATGATGGGCAATTTTGGCAGGGGTGCAAGTAGGAGGTGGGGGGGGGGGGGGGGGGAGA
>JAQGBY010003131.1:0-20277 GCA_034698785.1 Mycogona germanica
GCCGGGAATCGAACCCGGGACCGCCGAACCGCAGTCCGTCATAAACCAACTGCGCCACGACGGGTCGTACAAATATGGAGATACTATAGGGAGAACCTTCTTCCAGTAAGGAGTCAACTTACAGGGATACTATAATAAGTTAAGGTACAACTGACAATGTACCGGCCTTTTCTAAATTTTCTAACAAATATTGATTGAAATGTCCCGACGCATTTTCTAGATTTATAATTAGGTGTGGTTTTTGTATACCCTTTATTTATTTCATTTAATTTTATTTTTGGCCGAAAGTGTCGTGGCTCATCGTCGTACAAATATGGAGATATTATAGGGAGAACCTTCTTCCAGTAAGGAGTCAACTTACAGGGATACTATAATAAGTTAAGGTACAACTGACAATGTACCGGCCTTTTCTAAATTTTCTAACAAATATTGATTGAAATGTCCCGACGCATTTTCTAGATTTATAATTAGGTGTGGTTTTTGTATACCCTTTATTTATTTCATTTAATTTTATTTTTGGCCGAAAGTGTCGTGGCTCATTGCCTAACTTTTTAAAATTAGTTTTGAGTGTCCTTTATTATTTTATTTTATGCCCGTCGCATAGTGCCTAAGCACCTTAAGGGGTACAGAAAATCTTGTGACTACAGTGAAGGGAAATAAAAATATATTGTCGTTTCATTACAACTTTTAAAGTTGGTCAAGACAGTGATTGCTTCTTTTCTTTATTTTTATTCGTTTCGTGGCATTGTGCTTAAAAAAAATTGTATCTCCTTTATTGTCCTTGAGGCTTGCATTTGAGGGTATATTAATCTATTTTTCTGTACAGTGATCTGTTTCATCGACCGTTTTGCCATAATCATCGAATATCAGTTGACCCCCTTAATGGGCACTTCCCCGTGTTGCGCTGCTGCTAGTAGTGGTTGCCAACCAGTCCGTTGCCCTTACCGCCACAAACAAATAATTTTCCTACTATAGAGGTCTTTACTCTTTATGAGATTATTCGTGTTTCGATTGTTTGCGCTAAACATAATTGAAAGTGTAGACATTAGAAATTGACAACCTGATTTCTATCGCAGATATTTAATATTTTAATTAGTCCCTCAAACGTCTAAGCATCGTCCACAATTTCTTATCAAAAACTATTGTTGCTGAACGAATTGAATAAAAAATTAAATAGTGTTTAAAGTTATTGCTGTTCCAACGGATTTGCACTTGGTTTTCATTACAATGGTTCTTGGTTTATTGCAGAAGTTATTGGCCTCGCGTTGCCTGATGGGTAAACAGCATCCATTTGCAATTGTCAAGATGTTTTCGGTTTCCCGCTTTTGCAGCCGGCAAGATTTGTTAGCCAGACATCTTTCATTTCACGTATGCTAGCCGACCATAATTTATGGCCCCGTAAATCACGGCTCCCCCAGAATTGATATTTGGTCGCCCGAACCAATACTTTCCCGTTGACGTATTTATGAGCAAATCCGGTGAAGAGAGAAAAAAGGGTTTCTCGACCAATTGGGATGCTCAACAACACCCTCCCCCTTCTTCAGTGGAACTCGATTTTCCTGGTATTGTCGTAACGACAGTCTTTGCCTTATATTTGAGTAGGTCGATCGGGGGCATAATCTAAAAAGAAAATTGACTTCATGCCTCCACCACATCCTCCTAAGATATTTCGACAGTTCGAAATGATCAAGTGCGAGGAATAAATTCGACGGCCATAAGCAAATTTTTAGAATGATTTGTCAATATTTTAAAAATCAATTTCGAAGCATTTCTATACGGATTAATTTTAATTTGTTTCTCTTTTTCGACGTCTTTTCGAATTTGAAAGCCAGGGAAGTTCAGAATGTGCACCCGGTTATCGTTGTGCAATGTTAAGTGATTAATTTTCCAAGTGATAATCTTTCGTTACATGTTTTTGAGCTTACCAAGAAAATTGCATTTCTGTCGACAGCCCTCTATTTTAACGTTCACTCGCAACTGGATGGTTTTTACTTGGTTGTCAATTACGACTGAAAGTCATTTCTTGTTTATTGATCTTTAAATATTTTTATCGTTTAATGCATCTCCTTCTGAGATCCTGTTTACAGTCACAGTTCATTTGGCTATGTTGTGACGGTGTTCCGGGTTCGATTCCCGCCACGGATTCTGCCGTTTATTCGATCCTCGGGAGATACTGATAAAAATGAGTCCTTGGCTCAGGAATTTATTTAGCAGCGGTTCCGAATTTTCTGTGGAAATCAGATTAAGTTATATATATTTTTTTAATATCGATTATTCGAAAATGTGTTGATAGAGGGATGTGGTTGTGGTGTGAGGTGGAGAGAAGGGTCAAGCGTACGATGCTGAGGTTCCAAGTCTGTTCTGTCGTCGGTCAAGCGAGTGTCGTACCAAAAGTAATGAAGATTCTTGTAGGCGTAATAAAGTAATAAAATTAGGCATTTACGGCGGCACTTGGCCTGACCGTACTCGTGTCTGTCTTCCTGAGACCTCCCACCATATATCACTCTTGTTTGATGTATCTTTTTTTCGGCTAGGGGTCGACAAACTGATTTATCGAATTATTAGGCCATGCTTTTTGCTTATTATTAATGCATTCCCACTGATCCAAAGGATCCCAGGACGGAAGGAATACTCTGTATGGCGATATCCAACTTTATAATAAAAGAGAAGAGCGATGTACTCGCGACGGTCGCGGGTTCGATTCCCGACGTAGGTTCTCTTGTATTCGATGAGAACTGGTAAAAATGTGCCAATCTCTAATATTGTATCACCAAAGTGTTACACAGATGAAACGGTTTCGATGACCACCAACCAGGTGGATATAGGTGGGTAGGGCTCTCAGGAGGATAGACACGTAACCTCTCCACGCCCCCTTTCTCCTTCGTATGTATTCGGCGTAGGAAATAAGTATTGGCCGCCAATCCCTCGAGAATCCTATCTGTGACCAGTTCGGGGGGCTATGGCTTGACCACTGTCCGTCGCGATGAAAGGGGAGAAGTGGGACGAGAAGTTACGACCACGACTCCGGTCAATTGAGCGCACGAAGGACCTCTGGCGAGTGTCCAGTTTCGTGGTGATCGGATGACCGGTGATGGGGGCACCGACTGCAGCGGTTCGATTCTGGCCGGTGACGGACTTTTTTTTTAATTCACTGAAGTGACGGGTCACAACAGGAACATTCTGTACCCCTCTCAGTGCTTAGGCACTATGTGAGAGGCACATTTTCACCAGTACCCCGGGATCGAATAATCGAGAGCCCGCGCCGGGAATTGATCCCGGGACCGCCGAACCCCAGTCCGTCGCTTAACCAACTGCGCTACGACGTGTCGTACCATCGACTTCATTTTTATCTGTTTCGCATTAAGAAATATTTAAGTTCAGCGCGATAACTTTTACTTCGTTGAAAAGAAAAAAGAAAAAAAAAAATTATAGTTACTATAAAACTGCGCGAAAATTATAATTCAACTGTTTCTTCGTACAAGGAAGAGTTCGAATATTCAAGATAATAGAATTTTCAAGTTGGTTAGGAGTTTCATCGTTCTACTTGAAAGCGAATTAGCCTAACCATTTCGTTTCTTTACATTAACGTTTGAACTCATTGTTTGTCGGTAATCATGTTTAAGACAATCGATCGGCCCGCCAGCTGTGAAAAAAGAGCAGTTATCAAGTTTTTAAATGCAAGAATTTCTGGATCAGCTTTGTACAGACACATAAAATACAGACCAAACTTCAAGTTAAGTTTTAGTTTTCAGCCACACTGTACGGCATATTCTGTACCCGTTTTGGTACTTAGACATTCATTATATGAGGGATGCATTTTCACAAGTACGAGAGCCCGAGCTGGGAATCAAATTGGGAACTGTCGAGCCACTGTCGGTGGGTTCATTAATCTAATTTTTTTTTTAATTCAAACTGTTGCCACGACTTGCAACAATGCGATGTGCACCCTACCTCGGCTACTGGAGCCAGTTAGTAGGATGCAAAAGAATTACATATAATTAGTCAATCAATGACATCTATTAACCAAATAAAATCAAAAACAAAAAACAAAAATGCCAAATCAAAAACTGTTATAAAAAGTAAATAATTAAATAAACATTACATATAAATAGATAATTGAACCTATCAACCATCTATTAGTTGTTCTCCACGGAGTTTACAATAGCAAACCATAACTTTTTCATGATACAATATAAAAATAAAATAAAATATGCGATTTGATCTGCAATCAAATAAATATTTTGAACCTCAACAACCAAAATTTTTAAAAATTGGTTTTGGTACTGTATAAAACAATATTATACAAAATAAACATACAGACAAGCATTTCCCATGTAAGATGTCCACATATTTGACTGTGAAGTTACCCAAGGTAAGGAAGATCTCTCTGTGGGATCACAGGAGGAAAGAGAACAACACATGCACTATGACCAGGAATTGGGGAGGAAATGTCTACTCCTCAACATCAGCTGAGCTTGTGGCTTGAAGCATCAATGTCTGGCAGAAACCTCCAGTGAAAAGGAACAAGCAGACTATGTGGATGCATGGAGGGATTGACCTCATATAGCCAGGCTTTACAGCTGATGGCTGAACTCTTGAGAAGCAAAGAGCACCATGGGAGTTCTGGACAATCAACAGAGGACTTTGGAAAAGATGAAGCCTGGGCTGGATGTGTATATGGATGTTATGGATGTATCAGGGTCATCCAACAGTGAATATTTGTTGGAAATAGGCAGTTCCAAAGAAAGTGAAGTGACTAGTGCACCAGTCTGGAATCTTTCTGTAGCATTTGGCCAGACCTGCTGATTCGTCCAGTCCAGCATTTTTGTTCCAGGGGAGTCTGGGTCCAACCAGCATCATTACTGACAAGTTTAGTGTGGACTCAGACCCCCTGGATATCTTCAAAGTGTTTTGCTGGACGATATGGTGGACAGCATAATCACTGAGTCCAACAGGTATGCTGGCCAACATGATCCTCAACCCCAACTCTCAGCTCAAGTAGTGGTTGGACATGGCTGCTGACTTCTGGGTGTGGCTAACCCTTGTCATCCAGCAGGGGTGATTTGCAAGCCAACTTTGGAGAGCTACTGGTCCAGCAATGAGCTGATGGTGACCCCCTTCTTCTGGTGCTATATACAGGCTGATCACCAAGTTCGTACCCCTCAAGCACACCCAGTTTGGCATGAAGGTTTTCATGTTATGTGAGGCCAGCACCGGGTATGTGTGGGCATCCATAATCTACACTGGCAAGGACATAGCCCTGGGATACAAGGACCAGCCCCAGACAGTTCAAGTGGTCATGAACTTGCTGAACCCACTGCTGGACAAGGGGCACTGTCTGACAGCCGACAATTACTACATGTCCCCCTACTTGTCTGACCTGCTCCTGACCCGGAAGATCAACTCCTATGGCACCATCTGAAGCAACAGAAAGGACATGCAACCTGAAATGAAGGCCACCAAACTCAAACAAGGCAAGCTGGTAGCCTTCCAGCAGGCAAGCTGCTAGCCATCAAGTGGTGCAATAAGGATATCTGCCTCCTGTCCACCATACATGGCAGAAGGTGCAGTCCAGAGGAAAGGTGCTGTCCAAGCCCAAGGTTGCTGTGGCATACAAACAGACCATTGGTGTGGTTGGCAAGGCCAACCAGTGCCAGACATACTATGACAGCATCTGAAAGAGGAGCCGGGTCTTCTACAAGATCTTCTGACACCTCATCAACCATACCATCTTCAACTCTTTTGTCCTCCAGAAAAAGCTAGGTGGCCCAGGCCAAAATGATTCTTGATTTCCACTAGCAACTTGTCAAATCGATAATATTGGTGCACTTCAAAAGTGAGATCCTGCAAGTTGGCCGCCAGTCATTACATCTGGTGGAGCAGCACTTTGTCCAGTACTCCTTTGATTTGAGTGAAATTTGAAGGGCGTTGTCAGGGGCACAGGTGACGGTTAAAAAATTCCACTGGCCAAAAAGGGATTGGAGGATTTCAGACCTGGTGCTATTTTGACGATTTGGAGATTACATTCTTTAGTGGAGAATTGTTTCTGTCTTTACAGCAGTCCATGCATTTCCAGCCAGTCGCCAATTTAATGTTAGATTTCCTGCCTTGGCAGGTACGGTGGAATGTACGACCCGTCGTAGTACAGTTGGTTAAGCGACGGACTGAGGTTCGGCGGTCCCGGGTTCGATTCCCGGCGTGGGCTTTGGCTCGGGGTACTGGTGAAAATATGCCTCTCACAAAGTGCCTAAGCACTGAGAGGGGTACAGAATCTTCCTTTTGTGACCCGTCACTTCAGTCAATTAAAAATATAAAAAAAACCTTGCACACAAAGGAGTTTGATTTTTCCGGATAATTTTGGCGCAGTTTTTGCAGATGGTGTCCAATCTAGCACTCATGCCACCGATCATGTAACAATCACCTTCGTTTACATTAAGGTAGAAAAATGGTAAGTCCGTTTTGTTGACTAAATTGACAAACATACGAGAAAACAAAACACTCGACTCGAGTGGAGCTCGAGAGAAACACGTTCGTCAGCAGTGGTGTCAGATATCGGTGATGGCTCGTGTATTTGCATATTTTAATTGTTTTTAATCGATTGCGTTCCAGGACTAGCCTGCGAATCGCTCACTGGTGTTTCTCCCCATAATTTTACTATAAAAATATTATCAGGACCCGGGAAGCATGTTTGCGTTTGCCTTCCTCCTTCATTATCCTTCTCCTCTCCCCACCCCTTATATACGCATAAAGAATGTGACCCATCAAATAATCTGACGTTGATTCGCTCTTTGCATGCTAATGAACGCTTATCAAATTTTCAATAAACTCTCCAGACAGTGCTGACGCTGGGGGAAAAACTGCTCGGTGACGGGGCGCGTTCGAAAACAAAATTACTCCTGCGTATCACTCGAGACGAGACTGGATTGATGGCATCTCGATCATGCTCTGTGCAGCCGCTGTTGGTGAACCCTAATTGGATGAAACAAATGACGTCACTCGTCACTCGTGTCAATATTTCTGATTCATTGTACATGGCAGAACTCAATTTTAAGGAATTTTTATTTGTGAGCGCTGCCATCAGCGCAATTTACCATATTTCATTTGCCTCCCTCAACCCACAAGCCACTCCTTTCTCCCCTCCCTCTTCTGATTGCTTCATTTATTCCATCCTATTTATATCACCCACCACCCCCTCCCCACGCTCCAGCCAGCCTAGTCATATCCTGCCCACAGAACACCCTCATCATTCACTTTTAATATTCCACCATTTTTTTAATTAACATATTGATTTGGTTGTTAATCGCCCATCAAAGTTCATCCGGGCGAGCTGCGGTAGTCGACGGTCATTGACCAACATTGACTGCTGGTTGTACGGCTAGCACTCTTATCCTAAAATTTCATTTGGAATCCTGATGGGATATTTTCATTGACACTTAGAATTTTAGGTGTTGAGGATAGCGCATTTTTCGCCATTATTTATTCTAGCAAAAGAGTCGGAGAGATTATGTGCCGTAATCGGCGCGTCTTCGGCGCAAGAACCCTCTCTGCACCGGGAATCGAACCCGGGACAGTCGCCACCGTAAGTTTGTGTCTCAACCAACCGAGCTAGCGACGAGTTGTCAGGGGGGTGGGGGTCTTCTTATTTCTAGGTCCCAATTGCCTCAATTCCCTGATTGAGACGCGTAAATTCGAGATCTCTGTTGAGATGGGTGTTGACATGTGGATCTTGTGTCTGGCTTTGCTAGATCTTGGCCCAAGATAGAGGAGCTAGAACAGACAGAAAAGAAGAAAAATACCATCAAATGTGGTTGAACGGCGGCTACCGTGCAGAAGACAGTCAGGAAAAGCGGTAAAAACGTGTTTCATTAAATCAGGAGAGCTTGTTGTTGGGAAGGGGGCATTGGGGAGAAGGGGAGAGTAGTAAGATAGGGTAAGGAGATGGGTGGGGGGGGGGGTTAGGCCACTCACGTAAAGTCAAACGAGACGAGAATGGAACGAGAATGAAGAGAAGAAGAAAAAAAAACTAGAAAATACTAAACACTTGTCACGACTTCCACGAAGAGTTCAGCTGTTCGTAAAGGGATATTATTTTGATGGAGAGTCAACGCTATCACCACTATGCGTGCATTCGTGTAAATAAGTCTTTGTGGGCCGGATGTGCACATGCCAAGAACAGTGTGTTCCCCCGAGTCTTAGATTATTTGCTGGCGTTTAAGTTCGAGATGAAATTTACAGACCCAGTTGCACGTACTGTATACGATTAGTGGAAATGGTATTGATACTTTTTACAGAGTAATATATTTTATAGGATGCGCTAAAAGATTAATGCAATGAGAGTTCCAACTTCATCGAATGACAATATTTTGTTAACATAGAAAAACGGAAAAATTGTGGCGTTGTAACCAAAGAGGCTCTTAACGGCTCTGTTCTATTTTATTTTACGTCTTTTAAGTTTTCAACACTTATTAAAGTTTTAAAAAAATGAAAATAGGATGTCTTGAATATAATAATAAAATTAAATGATTTTAAATAATTAAAGAACCCTAGATCGTGATCGCACAAACCATGTTGTGATATCAATTCCATTGCGCCCTAGTTTAATTGTTTATTTCTTAGTCCAAAAGACAGCTGAGGATCGTAGTGGTGTGCGTGTACTGTCTACCTTGGTAAATATTTTATTAAATTATTTTAAATATTTTTAATTTTTCTCGGGAGAGGAGGATGTGTGGGAGGACTCGGTAAGTGTGACTCTTGTTTTTCATGAGGTTTCAGTGGTTTTCATTTTAGTTTATTCTTATTAAATAATAGGTATACTATTATTTTATTTAAAGAGGTTGTCGCCGACTCTGTAGGTATTTTTTCGTCCGGCGTTGTCCCCGGGCGCAACTTGCTATTTGTTACTTATTAAAGTGTTTTAAACTTAGTAATCCGGTCTCTATGAACGACCGCACATAACTTCATAGCCAAATGGGAGGGGCGGGAATTTCAAGTCGACCCAAATACACGATATAAACGCTAACAGCTTTCTCCTTTGGCAACCCTAACGTTGTTCTTTTTCTTTCTTTTCTTTTTATTTCGACTGTTCGCTTGCTTGAGGATTGTTATGAGTCATGGCACTGATTTTAATTTGTAATGCCCAAATGGAGGAATTGAAAATCGACGCGCGTAATTATGCCATGAATTTATGAATTTCTAATTGTTTCAGTGCTCATGAATGTTAACGAAGAGTTGGTACCTGAAAATAACTGATTCGAATGTTTTTGCGTTGAATAAGTTTATTTATTTTTGCTACTTGTTTATTATTTATTGCTTTCAGCTTCATTTAAACATGGATTCATTATACATGTAATTAAGGGACCTACCTTTATACACGACAAAAGAAGACAACAGATCAGCCAATCAATCTCCAGTATATCTAATTGAAGGATATTTTATTTAAATGGTTTTAAGGACAAACGATTTGTCATTTGGAATTTGATAATTCGACCATTTGAAGCTTTATCACTCTTCCTGCGAGTCGTTTCATTGATTGAAGCGTTCAAAAAAGCAAATTGGGCGACACTGTTGATAGCATTTTCACTATCAATGGTGAATTATGAGCTGTTCGATCAAATGATTTCTGAAATTCAACACTCAGCGATCGAGAATCAACGATTCCATGAAATATTTCAATAACCCTGACTTATACGGAAATTTGAATCGTATAATATGTAGCCCCTTTTTATTGATTTGAATATTTGAATCAATTTTGTTTTGCAAAATCAATGGAGTCTGAAGTATTGATTACTGATTAGAAACAGAATTACACGTTTATTACACCTAAGTCAGTTTCGATAGCATTTAGCTGGTGGGCCTGCTTAACAAATATCTCAATAAAAATACGTGTTTAGCTAAAAACATGTTTATTTTTTTTAAGAGTTTTTAAATTTTCTGATTTTTAGTTTTTACTAGATGATTTTTAATTGTAAATTAAATCCATATGATCAGCTTTTCACGTTGTATTTACGAGTATGCTTTCGCATGCATGTAATACGTGTTTAGCTTATCGTCGTAGCCCAGTTGGTTTAGCGACTGACTGTGGTTTCGGCGGTCCCGGGTTCGATTCCCGGCGCGGGCTCTCGAAAATTTCGATCCCGGGGTACTGGTCGTTCCCCCTCGCATAGTGCCTGAGCACCATGAGGGGGACGTAACGCCTGTAGTGCGGTTGACCACAGTTGATTGGAAACAAAAAAAAGACTGAAAAATCGTTTTTGAGCACTCAATAGAAGGAAATTGGAGATAGCTTTTTTATATCTATAAATAATTTTCCTGTTTGGTTTATTCATGGTTGATTTTGTTAGCTTAAATAATTTATTATATAATATTATAGTATTAAAATATAAAATTAATTATTATTAAAATAAAAAGAGGATTTTATCTATCATTCTGGTAGCAAGAAGTGTAAAGTGTAGTTCACTTAGTCTTCACGGGGCCAGTGGCGCTGTGACGTTATAAACAAATTTACGCCACCTCGCGAGGAGGTGTAAATGGTGTTTGCTACCAAATCAAGTCCTAAAACGTTAAAAGCGTTGAAACGACACTGGAATAGTCCAATTTTGCGTCGTTCTGGAAGTCAATGACATAAACGTAGATAGCTTATACCTTAGCTTTTTTTAAATTTCCCTTCACTTTAGTCACTGCAATACATGATTTTCAGTACCCCTCATGGTGCTTAGGTACTATGGCGAGGGGCACATAGGTACACTGTAAGCATGCTTAAGTTGCTTGAGGAATTGAGATTGGGCCAAACGGGTCCTTCAAGATCGTGTCCGTCACAAGCGATATCGAATCTTATTAAAAGTTGAACGTACGCTCTAAAGCACAATTGAAATGATTGAGCACAATTGAGATTGACGAATTGTTATTCGAGAGCGCCTAGTAATTATTTGTCAAAGCACGGACGAGTGGTACGCACCGATTCTGTTCAATGTCTAAACGCACCTACCTCAAGCACTCTTGGATTAAGTATGCTTGACCAGTGTAACTAGGGTATTAGCGGTGTTTGTTGTCATACGAGTATGAAATAATCCGATTATTCAGTTATATATAACCTCCCCTCCGTTCGACAAGGAATTTTAAATGTGTACGTGTTTGAGCCATTTGAGCAATAGTATAAGATAAAAATGTCGTAAAAATAATCTGATACACGCCATAGCGGTATTTTAAACGTAGCTTTTCTATCTACTCCAATAAAAACCTTTTAATCTACTCGTTCAAATCTTGTAGTCGGGTGATGAAAGATCAAACGAAAAAATCATTATTTAAAATAGAAATTTGAAACAATAATTTCTCTACTAGCTAAGATTTGAAAAAAGTTGGTAATATTCATTACGAATCGTCGAGGTCTCTTAACGAATTTCGAGATATTTAAATATTATGCCTATTCTATAGATCGTGTCTTTGCTAACTATAATACGTAGTATAGCTCCTTCAATCATAAATGTTTTGATGGTACAATTATCCGACTATCTCTTATTAATGAGACTCAATGACCTCCCTTTTCTGAATTAAAAACTTGCTTGACCTCCCTTTTCTGAATTAAAAACTTGCAATATGGATGGTGGTCAAAGTGTAAATACCAATCGTACTTTGTGATAAGATTAAATTTAGCACTCAACTTAGATTTGAGAAGTTACTTAAAGCTCTCTCTAAAACGATTTATAAAGCTAAATATAATTTTTAAATTCACTTATAGATCTCTCTAAAACGATTTATAAAGCTAAATATAATTTTTTAATTCACTTATAGATCTCTCTAAAATGATTTATAAAGCTAAATATAATTTTTTAATTCACTTATAGATCTCTCTAAAACGATTTATAAAGCTAAATATAATTTTTTAATTCACTTATAGATAGTTCAATGACTCGCCTCGTAAAAAATGGAATATTTTCAAAGAATTAGTTACCGGGTCTTTCATTTGTAAAGATACTGCAGCTGTTTTACCTGACCATAACAGCGTTAATTTTGATTTACATCTTTTGATTCAATCGTTCACGTCAACTTTAAGATCAGATTTGAATTGTCAAATGAATTGGGGGACTTCTTTGGAAGAAATGGTACATCTGTTATGAAGTCGACTGCAATAGATATAACATTAGAAACTGATATTGAAAGTGGTGTGCCACAGGAATCCGATATTGGTCAATACTTTTTCTGATATATCTTTTATCTACGTGTTGTAGCCTTGTATAACACACACCTTGCTAACACGAACTAATAAAAAATATGTGAAATATCCCGTTGTAAAAAGCGCCGAAAAGGACTTAAACACTCTGTGGCATTATTTTTTAGAATGTACTGAGTTTGTAGTGTCATGATGCAATACTACAATTGAGCGCGGTCATGTCTTCTGAACTACTTCGTGACCCAGTAATTCTCGTATGACGGGACATTTCTGATCAGTTAATTGGATTTTTGGTATGAACAATCGGCAATGGATTGGGCATTGCCTCGTTTTTTGATTACAAATTGCTCGAGAGAAGGAGCGACAAAGTGAGAAACTCGATCACTGTGTGGTCTAAATATCGAATGGAGTCGAAGGAAGCCCAGCGGGAGACAAAAGGGGCGTCGCTAGATTTTGGGCCTCCTGAGGACCCGTTTCACCCAAATGGACACTGGTCTGTGGCTGCGATTAGACGATAAGTGTCTCGAAACTTCAACACATATGATCTTCTTTCAAATATATTTTAAGAAACCGAAACAGTCAGAAGGATCTCTGAAACATTGAGGCGAGTCACTGAAGCAGTAAGGTGCCACTTAAACAGGACGAATTTGAAATTTCACATTTTTGCTTCATGGAAATGCCATTTTGTTTTGGTCCGCCCCAACTTTTAATTCAACACTGACGATTTCAAACGTGAATCTTACACCTGGCAATAAAGCGACATTTCCATGAAGTGAAACGTCAAATCATCTAGAGTGTAAACCTTGCCTTAGACTTACTTCATTTCTTTTTTATTATTATTGGTTAAGGGGTATACCGCTTGATTTAACCGCTCAAAACCCCCCCAGGAGGCGACCTGGTAATTTTGCCTAGCCCAGGCTTAGTAGAAGCTACCTAGGTAGGGATCTTTAACGTGTACCTGACATCGTACAAGCACGGGTCCCACGGCTTTACTTCCATTCCGAAGGAAGGCGCGTTAAGGATACTTCATCTCAAGAGAATAAAAAACTGAGTCCCGTGACAAAAATGAATGACTTTCATTGACGCACACAAAAAAAAGCAGCCCACGAAAGTGTTTTTGGTGGACTCCCATCTTTTATACTGGATAAAGACAACTCGCGTTTATTTAGTCAAAGTCTCTGTCGTCGTCTTGTGATGTCAGCTCAGTTGGTGTCGGCGCCTGTCTGCCCCTCCCTCTTACCCCCCGCGGAGAATGCCGGAAGTGGTTATGGCGTCCCCCAACTGTATCTTCACACATCGTAATTCGCCCCACATTCTTACTGTTTTTCGCGCGATATTTTTATTCTCCATTTCGTAAAGTAAAGACGACACTAAAAAAAAAAAAACGAAATGCCAGTCGTTTGCCATTCGCTGAATGGGACGCTCAAGCCTTTCAATCAAAGCGGGCGATTCGTATAAACCGCTCATCCAATAGAGCGTGGCCATAATAAGGGCCGATTGGTTATCACATTTATACAGAACAGTACTGTGTGTGGGTAACACGGTTTTTTCCCCCTCTCTTTTTCAGTCGTTCAATGCCCACCAAACCGGGCATAAACAAAATGAACTGAACGCATGAGGTGACCAAGTAAGAACTACCAACAATCCAATTTCAAGCTTAATATGTGAGCAAAAAAAATAGAATCCCAATTGTTTCGCAGAATTTCTTTCAATTTTGGGAAGATAGATGTTTGCTTGAAGCATTTTGCGAAATTTATATGTGCAAAATCGATTTGTTCTTTGTATTGTATTTTTTTCACTGCTAAAACAAAGTATCATAATTGACACAAGAAAATATCTTAAACAGCTTTATTTTGAAAATTGAAGATATTTTATTGTTTTATTTGGGCGTATTTCAAATTTAAACCTGTTGAAGGAATGCGAATCCTCAACAACTTACTGTGTTTGACACGTCACACATAAACGTCAATCATTATACGTCATATGTAGGACGTCAAAATGTAAACGACATACTGTTATTACTGTATAATTGCAAATGGCGTCCGGTAGAATGCCACACGGTTCTAGTAACAAGTAATAAAGCAATCCAATATAATCAAGAGTAATCACTTCGTCCTCCTCAGATATTTCACCACATTTCAACAAAACCCATATTTTACTAAGTTATTTTTGAATTATCAAACGACTAGAAATTGTCTGGTATCTTGTTTTAACAGTGTGGTTGTCTCAGGAGGCCCGGTCATATACAATTTGATGGACTTTCTACCCCCTCTAACAGATCCCTCTTTGCGCTTTAACCCCACTTGTGGCCAGACACACCATCGTCAATCAAAATGCCTCGGAAAAATATATTCGTCATTCATCATGGGTGAGAGATGGTAGGAGGGGGTAAAAAGAGAGAAATATCAAAGAGTGCTTGGCCCTCCTACATGAAAAGATGGCGGCCGTTCAATCAAACGACGCGCGCAAGAAAAAAAGTTCTTTGGCGGGTGACAAATTTGTCGTAAGACAATAGAAAAAATATCGGCTGCTTCATCTCAGGGCAAAACGTCCTCCTCGGTACTTCTTTTTGCTACAACAGTACAGTTTCGGTACAACTTCATTTTGACCGGGGAGCGGTGACGTCTTCTTTATAGTGACGTCATCGAGGAGTGTTTCCGGGCCTCGTAACTCGTCGGTGAGTGCAATAAGAACCGTGTCGGACAGGTGGTAGTCCTGGTGGCTTTGACGAGCGAGTGCTAGGCAAATTGCGTCATGGGGTTAGCACTGTCATCTATTTCTTATGAGGCCAGCTTGTTGATAGATAGCAGCCAGCTTTTTCGATTTCGGAACGTTTTTTATGTAGCTTATCCCGACATCTTTTTATAAATCCCCGGTATTTATTCAACTTTCGGGTCACCATTTTTTTTTCTCCGTGTCTCTCGAATGCAGAACAAGTTGGGCTTCGTGTAAACAACGCACCCCGGCGTGTTTTGTGCGTGTTTTTTTAATATGTATTCTTGGTTGTTGATCGCAGTGGCACGGCGTCGGAGCATGCAAGGCATGCGGCGCTTGCTAGGTAACTAATTTATGCATATGTATGCTACATAACTCACGCCGCGTCACTGCTAATCACATCCTATGCTATTTGATGGCGTTCTGTGTAAAACAAAAATGAAAGTCATGGACTCTTGCGGTCCCGGGTTCGATTCCCGGCGGGCTCTCGAAAATTTCGACCCCGGGGTACTGGTCGTTCCCCCTCGCAAAGTGCCTAAGCACCATGAGAAGGACATAACGCCTGTAGTGCGGTTGACTACAGTTGATTAGAAACAAAAAAAAAATAATAATATTGTGTGTTTTTGTATCGTTCTGTACGGAAGCTCCCGTCCATCGAATAACTATTGAAATGTATTACAGTAATTTACTTTATTTCTGACTTAAGTGGGTTTCTTTTTGGCTGTCAGTACCATAAAGATAAAAAACGAATCTTTTTTAGCATGCCTGGAAAATATGGTAATTTTTTTAAATTTTGTTTACCTTATTTTAAATAACTTTTTGAAAATTAATTTTTTTCTTTATTCTCTGAAGTGTATATTACAACAGGAGTTTCTGTACCCCTCTCAGTGCTTAGGCACATTTTCACCAGTACCTCGGGATCGAATAATCGAAAGCCCGCGCCGGGAATCGAACCCGGGACCGCCAAGCCACAGTCAGTCGCCAAACGAACTGCGCTACGACGGGTCGTACAATGACTAGTTATTTATTGTATAATGACAAATGAAGTCATAAAAACTGCGCAAAGCGCAAAAATTGTGAACCTGCCCCCCTGCCCCAATCTAATGATTTTTGTGTGAAATTATGGAGTTAGTTAATATTTACAAAGTTCTGTATTTGCTGAGCCACAAATGTAAAAATTATAGAAACATGACAAAGTATTGATAAAATTGCGCGAAGTGGAATTTTTTTAAAGCTCGTCATCAAAACTCAGATATAGTAGAGTGCGTGTGATAATCTTATGCGCCAGAATTTTTCTGATCGAACTACTGAGAAATTGAATTAAATTGGCTCGAGGTGATATTTTTAAAAATTAGTTTGTCATCATAATGTAATGGTTTCCGTGTCCAATAAATTTGAGTTTCACCAGATTGAAGCTTAAGAAAATATAAAACTATCACAGAAACGCTCTGTATAAGCAGTTCCGCCACCTGACACCTCCCGACAAATTGGACCCTAGGAAAAAAATGAGATATGCTTCCCCCTGCTATTTCGCAATATTTATTACAAACATCGCACACAGTTCGCGCACGAAACGCATTTGAAAATAAATAATTTTGGGCTTCGGTTACAAAATTCACTTCGTTTATTATCTGGGGCTACTGTTGAAACACATTTTTGGCTCTGGGAGTTTTTGTGTATTTGTTTACTTGTGCATTTTATTGAGGCCACGAGCATGGCTCATACGCAACCCTTCGCAAATATAGGTCTCACTCCAAATATTGTGCATTTGTTTCCCTGGCGCTTCTGTCAAAACAGTTTTCTTAAATGAATTCAGCGCGAGCACAGATTTCGATCTCGAGGATTAGCTTACGAGAGTCCTGCTTGATTTAATTTTTTGAGGTGATCGAATGAAGGGAGGACGTCTTTATAATTTTCGTCCCAACGCCCATTAGGCAGTCTATACAAGTCTTTGCTCTTTTACGACTTTCTATGCAAGTTGTTTTCTTGTTTTGATCTACATTTTACCGAAAAAGGATTCTCTGTACTCTTAACCTTCTTCACTCTTTGCTCCGGTCTAATATATTTTTTTTGTTGCCTTCTGGTGTAGGTTGTCTGGGTGCACTCTCTATGTGCGTGTCACTACTGGTGGCGCCCCTGGTGGTGGGCGCCTGCAGACGTCGCAGTACCCGCCTGGCGGCCGTGTTGGGTGGCCTGGTGGCAGCTCTGGGCCTGCTATTTTCCTCCTTCAGCTCCCAGTTCCATCAGCTGTTCTTCAGCCACGGCCTCGTGCTGGGTGCCGGACTGGGGCTATGCCGGGTCACCGCCTCGCTCATGCTGGGACAGTACTTCAAGCGGCGACGGGAACTGGTCGAGGCCGTGGTCCAGGCGGCCACCGGACTGGGCATGGCCGCCACTTCCGCCTTGACCAACTTCGCCCTGGGGTCAGTTCAGTTGCACGTGACCAGAATACACAACTACGGAATTTATATTAGATGTTGGGTTGACGAAAGATGAGCAAAGTGGTGAAATCTATATTGTGTCTTTTTAAAAAAGAGACGTTAAAAATTAAAAATTTGTTGCTTTAAGGTTTTAATTAAAAATATTGGTCAAACTTAAAATAAGTTTCATGTTTATTTTTGATTACTTACATTTTATTTATATTGTTTTGTATTTTATTTTATTTATATTTATTTATTTATATACATTTTGTTTATATCATGTTTATCTACAGAAATTGGTGTCTATTTTTATTGGTGCCTTTTCAAAATTGGAAAAATAATTGTTTCTCAAGTGCATGAAAATGCTTTTGGAATTTCGGGAATTGGTTAAAAGATGATTCATGTTTGTGGAGGTTTCTTTGATGCAGTGTCGAATGCTTTCATGTGCTTCCTCTTTCATTAATAAGTGTCTCTTTCATTTACACATCGGCGCAGTTCCCTGGGCTGGCGACTGGGCTTGCAGAGCCTAACCGGACTGGTGTTCAGCACCTTCTTCCTGGGCATCTTTTACCGTTCGGCCTCGCTCTACCATCCGCAGCGCCGCGCCATTCTTCACCTCAAGAACCAGAAGCGCAAGATCAAAGACAAAAGCCGTAGCGCCGCCGCCGCGGCTGCGGCCGATGCCGATCGCAGCGCCACCTTCTTTGATTTGACCGCCGTCCGCTCCAGGACTGTTCAGATCCTGCTGGCCTCCGCCGCCCTCTCCGCTCTGGGCATCCACTCGCCATTGGTCTACATGGTCAGCAGACATGTGGCCGTTGCTATTGAGTTTTGCAATTAGCACAAGCTATAATTATGTTATGATTATTTTATTTCTCTCTCTCTCTTGTCCCGCCCTAACTCCCTTAGGCGCATGAGGCCCGTCGCCAAGGAGTGTCGGTGCCGGGTATCCTGGCTTTGCAGGCGTACGTCGGTGCGGCCGGAGTGCTGGGCGCCGCCGGATTCGGCGCTGTGGTCGTCCGCAACAGCGCCGATTGCCGGATCGCCCGCCACTACCTGTGTCTGGCTGCCGGTGCTCTGCTGTCTGTATCGCTGCTGGCGCTGGGTGCCGGAGCAGTGGACGAGTATCACGGCTACGTGCTGTTCGCCTGCGTCTATGGTAGCGCCCTTGGTGGCTATCACTACTCGCTCAAAATGTTCGCCTACGAGAAGGTGCGGGCCAGGAACTTTGCCAGGGCCTGGGGGTTGGTCCAGGCGGCGCAGGCCCTGCCCACTGCCATCGGAATTCCGGTCACCGGTTAGTTCATTTTGATTAAAATATTCGTAAATTATTTGACCGTCCCGAAAGCAAGGAGATTCAAAAAATTAACGCCAATTTTCGGGTCGTTTTTAGTGTTCCGCGTAAAATTTACTATTCAATTGTTTTAAGAATCAACGCATCTATTGACATTTATAAAATTACTATCGAATATTACAGCTCACAATGACGCAACTGGCTACTGGAATGTACGTTGATTAAAACGTGTCATTTTAGATTAAAATTGTATAGTTCTAAAATAATAATATAATCTTTAAAACAATACGACCAAGATTTTCAAATTAAAAAAATTTTAAGCAAACGTTAGCTGTGATAACTTGAGAAAAAAATGACGAGCTATCTGAAAAATCTGAATTATTTGTTAACACCGCTTTTAACTATTTTTTTGTTTTACCCGGCCTCAATGCGATGACGTAACCAGGTTTCATCAACCAGCGCTATGGCACCAAATCCGGCTTCTACTTCTCGTCGGCCTGCGCGGTAGCCGGAAGCGCTGCCCTACTGCTGGTCGACCTGCACCGTCGGCGCAGCGTGACCAGACACCGCGGCTCAACCTCCGGCGTGGCCACCTCCATCGCCTCCGACCGTTCCCGACACCGGCACTCCAGCTCCGCCGCCGCCTCCTCCGGCGGTCCACGAGGCGCCCACAGCACGGCCAGCCTCCGACAACTCATGCTGACCGCTGGCTGCGGCGGTGCGGGCGGCGCCGCTAACGGACTAGACCACCGCGAGGCCGCATTAGCCGCAAGGCGTCGCCTCAGCCAACTGCAAGCCGAGCTACGCCGCGCCGAGCTGACCTGCATCTCAGAGGAGGGGTGCTGCGGCGGTGACCATCTGCTGGATCTTGACCAGCTGCCCGATCTAGATGAGGTGGACTTCCTGGCCGATTGTATGACTTCTTGCGATCAGGTGGAGCATTACCTCATGCTCAGTGAGTATGAGAATAACTTGAACAAGATGAGCGACGACATACAGAGGGATTGCGCCACCGTGACGGCCATTGTGTCACAGCTTCCGGTTGACCGTCGCCGGCGTCGCTCGGTGGGTCGCGGCGAGGACGAGGCGGCACTGCCCTCTGCCGGAATGGAGCCTCCACGGACGCTGCTGCCACGGTTGCCGTCGCGGGGACCCGGACGAGGCATCACAGTCATCGACGAGATTACTACCACCTTATGATGAATCTGTGTGCACGAGTTTGCTTGTGCGTCGGATATTGGCTGCGCGAAAATTATAGTTGTCATGACGAATTTTTTTGTGAACGCGACCAAATCTACAATATTTGATATTTAAATTGACGGAAATTTCGGATTTTATTATTAATGAGAATGCTGTCGTTTAAATCATTTTTGAAACTAAATGTTTTGCGACGTCGTCAAATCATAATCGAAAATTTGGACGAAGTGGAGTAAAAACATTTTATATGATTTTATTTGTTCAAATTGTTACTGTTCAAAAACTTTTTAATATATATCTTTGTGACAATTTTGTAAATAAATTATTGTGCCTCCAATCAGCAAAGAACAAATTCTGCAAAGAAATTCAATGAAAAGAACGAATAAAAAATATATTCAGCAATAATGATGATGACACAACCATGATGCGAGCAGTCTCCTCACATGCAGACAGCCTTCTTCTTCAGACCGACCTCAACAAATTCC
>JAQGBY010003132.1:0-20271 GCA_034698785.1 Mycogona germanica
GTATCTCCTGGTGACGTCATTACAGAGTATAGCACGTGAAAAATTAGTTACTTCACATTTAACGTTTGCGTTTATCGTGTGTTATCATTTAACGTAAAATAGCCAGTAAATTTAAACAATTAATTTTTTATTTCATTGGTGGTTACTGTAAACCCAAGCAATGCCGGGAACCCCTCTTGTAGAATATAACAGACACTATTTGAAAGACTAGGGTTCCAAATGCTGGCCAGTGCTGAGTCACTGTAACAAAAATAAATGTCATATTTGGGTCGATAATCGCAAATTCGTCCGCATGATAACAAAGAATTGGCGTGACTGACTCGGTGCCAGGACACAAAGGAGTTTAAGGGAGGCAAAAATCAAACCCCGAACAAGAGTATGCAATAGGGTAAATATTGGCATCCGCTGTCTGTGCCGCAAAATTTACAGCATATTTAAAATGCATAATGGCAAATACGGAGTATTATGCGTCATTGATGGTGCTTGTAGGCAACGAACAAAGAGTTCTACAAATAACAGCTTCCCATAGGATATGGGTTTGTAAAAAAATAGCATGGCGTGTTCCTGCCATTTTTGGTTGTTCTTTGTTATGGCAACCGAAAAGGTACAAAGAGTATCTTGGAGCAACAACGTAAAACACCAACAAACACTAACAAAAGAGACATACGAACGGTTAACGCTGTGAATGTATTAAAATCTAGACGTTTTAATCGCTTCGCTTCCATGAAAATTTGTTTAAATCAATATGTCCAGCTGATGTCAGGTAATGTCAACAGATTGCATATGTGGAATCAGCGTATACTTGGGACAAAGCAGGTTCCAGTGAACCAATGGAGAGCATTTGAGACACTTTCGTATGAATAGGTCGATATCGGCGCAACTGGTGATGCTTTTCGAATACGTGCATGCGTTTAAATATAACAATGAATACCCACGTCATGCGGCCCAGTAAGTAAACAATCTAAATCTTAATGTTTTCAAATTTTCGGTGACTATGACGGAGTGTAGCGTTGGTCAACGAGAAAATATTTTCAAATATCCACCATTACTGTAGTGATAGGAAACCATCCCTGTGGCGTTGTCAGGGGACATGCCTGTATTTGCCTGTGATGGTAGTGTTTATTTGCCATTCGACCGTATTCTAGCGAATCAAAAGAATGTTTGCAACAATTGTGTATTTCTCCTGTACCTGACAGAATAAAGTGTCTTTTACTATTGGACATATTTTCAACCAGTTATTTAATATTTAACTAGTTGGAAATCATTTCATTTATAAAAATGAATGCACTTGGTACCAGGACGTATATTAACCTAGACGGTTACAACAGAGTTTTTGACTGTACGATTTCTTTATAAAAAATACTGTAGGAGTACTATTGAAATTTGAATTTGAAAATGGTGAGCTTCAAAAATAGCGATATGAAAAATAATTTTTTTAATGAAAATTGAATGAAAGTTATGACGAATTTATGTAGAATTTTTTGTTACATAGTATTCCTATAGTGCCATATTCAAATCCCTAGGGATTACTATAGTATTTTAAATCGTAGCGTATTAGTATAGGAACCTATACGAACACTATAGTTGTGCTTTACGGTCGTGTAGTAAGTACATTTTGGTAAGGATATGTTTTTAATTATATTTGACCCGTTTAAGAATTGTTTGAATAGATTATATTGTGGTAATTTGTGCGCGATCACATTGTCAAGGTTACCCATATTATTTGCTTAGTAGGAGTATGAAAAACATTAACTTATTGTCGGGTGATATATTGGTCATATAGCGATCCTTGGTTGCATTATTATGTGGCAATTACCAAAATATTGCCTCATTTGTCTATTCGCTTTGTCACGCTTATCTGCATAGAAAATCGGCGAATTAATCAATATTGGGACATCCGTTGATGTCAAATAATGCATCAAGTTTCTTTCCGACGACCATGTTCTACTCAGCGAGAAAAAAAGTTAAAATAAATAATTCACGAACATTCAAATTGTGAGTGACATGAAGGCAAGAATGACTGACGCATTTCGCATATGAATGAGGAACTTGATTTGTTTCAAGAGTGTACTCTCATTTTAATTGGCTAAGGAATTAAATCCATTAATCCGCCATAGTGTTTAAGCACCAAGATGGGTACAGAAACTTCTGTAGTGCAGTGACTACAATGATTTTTAAAAAATCCTTGTGAAATTAAAACATATCTCCATGCATGTTCAAATTTATGTTCAACTGTACATGTGGGGAAAACGCATTGCGCTAATGTTCCTTTTTACGTTCATTTTGAATGACAAATGGCGCTGCTATATACATCAGTTAGTCCGTGTTGTAGGCAGTTAATCTTGCATATATATGGCAGGCCATATCGGCACATATGCATTTTGCCTAGTAGTCTAGTGAAAAATATGTGTGAATTGTCGTATTACTCACTGAATCCGAAAGTGTGAGTCTCATGTTTATTTTGTCCTTGACGATCAACGGTTTAGAAGCAAATCGGAATCCCCATCCGTGACCAACCGTGACCAACCCATTAAATGGCGATTGACATTCACTTGGATGACTGAGTTATGGGTCAACGTTCGTTACCCTGTGGTTTGACACTGCTTATATGACATATAAATGCGCGCTCCGTACATTAATCACTTTTGATGGTCTGTCTCCACAGGATATAAAAATCCTGAGTTTTTTCATGTCAGATGAAAAACGAAAACTTCTTTCTTGTGAGCAGAAGTGTGTGGCACCGATTCTATATTTCGCCAATATCTTGTTATCCAGAACATTTTTATTCCATTACTTTCTCCCATACTTTGAAGAATGGCAATGATGACTGTTGTTTGGGCAACATGTCTTTTGGCGTGTTTTGTGACAGTCCACTCGACTGAATGGACAAATTCGAGCGACGTTCGAATTGACGCTGGCGTCGTGCGAGGGACATTTCTGAGAAGTCAAATAAATGGACGACTTTTCCGAGCATTTATGGGTATTCCGTATGCCAAACCTCCCATCGGAAATTTAAGGTTTATGGTAAGTTTATTTTCACCTTTATATCACTCTCAAAATGTAGCGTACGTTAATTAGAGAGCGTTTTCTCGCACTTCATTCTAACAGATGTCGGACTTGCACCACAAATACACTTTAAACCCACATCTCCATTTTTCTGGCGTCTTGAAACAATACCCTGCTGCAATTAAGACACCAGAAATCTGGTAGAATTGGCGACAGCGTTTATATTACGACGCCTTGATTTCTCATGTAAACTTACCCGATTTGTAACTTCGCCTGTGACGACGCAAATTTAACATAAGAAAACGGCAACATGCGTTACACAATAAAAGATTTCTCCATTCATGCCTCATGATACCTGCGACACTGAGAATATATGAGTGTGAATTTGAAATAAAAATTGAGTATTTATAAAGTTTTTAGCTCAAACCAGTACATGTAGTCTAAAACGGCACTACATCTTAGCTTATTATTCACTGGGCATGCATTTCTGTTTTGGTCGTTCTGAACAGGAATATTTTCTAAATATGAATTTCATGCATAATGCTAGAATTTTGAAATATTAAATATTTATGAATGATGCATTTCAGCCGCCGCAGCCTGTTGATCACTGGCCCGGTGTTTATATTGCCAACCGTGAAAGCATATATTGCGTCCAATTTGGTTCATCTCGAGTTGCTAATGACACCGAAGATTGCCTAATGCTGAATGTGTACACTCCAACAGTAAGGATTACCTATTATCGTAATTAAATTATGAGTTATGTAAGCGAAATGACCTACACTAACAAATTGGAGAGATTTTTGGCATTAGTGTTTGCAGACAGAATATGTGAATTATTTTTAGATTCACAATTCACAGATTCGAATGATCCTATGGTTATAATTTTATTGCTGTTTTCTTGAGCTATTTCTTCAGTTGTTAAGGAGATCCTCTAATCTCCTTATCAACTAAACAGACACTTAACAAAAAGTGATACTTTTATTTGTCTGATCATTCCTAAACTACTGAGTAATTAAAATAAATTAATTTTGCGTAAAGCGCGAAATATTTTATCATTATTGTTAACATGTACTCTGTAGTGATTTACCTGATCAATTAATTTTAATTTTATGCGCTTAAAGACTGAGAAATTTTTTTAAAAATCTCTTTCAATCTCTCTGAAAGACTCCGAAGTATTCTGGATTCAGGATTCTGACTCGACCTCAACCGATAGAGTAGAAATGTGTTATTCTTCGTTTAAAAAAGAAATTGTACCTACGAGTAACGTAATTTGGACTTTAGACACAATCCAGAATTCCTGATGATGACCCATTGGCATATCGGGAGCGTCTGCCTGTTATTTTCGCTATCCATGGCGGGATGTTCGTAACCGGTACCGGTTCCTTTGCTGAATTTAAACCATTTCAAATAATGGATTTCGAAGCAGTCTTCGTGACCATCAACTATCGACTGGGCACTCTGGGTATATATTTATACACATCATTTATGTAACATCTGTAATTTTACTAATTTCTGTACCAACAAAGATAACTTGACCTTAATTTGAAAACGAACGCACTATTATATTTTCTTACCGCAGGATTTCTCAACACCCAAGACGCGTCAGCGCCTGGAAATCCCGGAATGTTGGATCAAGTAATAGCTCTTTCATTCACGATTACATATTTTTACGTACATTTTTTCAAATAATTGAATGACGCAAATAACATGACAACATATATACGTGCATTATCTAGAGAGTTGGTCTAGAGACGATTTTTGATTAATATGAGATTGTTGAAATAATAATTGAATAATTACTACGATCTGTGATCGTCATCGTTTTGGTGATCAATTTCTTTTCTTCAAATGTTTATCTGTTGCAGGTATTTGCTTTAGAATGGGTCAAGAGAAATATTAATAAATTTGGTGGCGACCCAAATAAAGTGACAATTGTTGGACAAAGTGCTGGCGCGGTGTCTGTTCACTACCACATCCTTTCGCCAAAATCAAAAGGTTAATCATGGAGTGCATGGTTAATATCATCGCTTACTCGGTTCACTAAATTTCGGATTGGTAGTTTTCAAATTAAAATTAAACTCAAATACTCGACCATCTTGTGGTTCTCTGTATAATGCCAATCAATGACCGTCAAATGGAATTTTATAAAATATCATTACAAGTGTAGAAGTACGCGATATTTTTTTTTTTTTTTTAATTCACTGAAGTGACGGGTCACAACAGGAAGATTCTGTACCCCTCTCAGTGCTTAGGCACTATGTGAGAGCACAATATTTCAATTGACGGATTTATTATTAGTACCCATGATACGTCCCCCTGGTAAATAGGTTTGGTTATTCTTTGTGAATTAGATTCGTAGATTAAATGAATTTTTTTTATTTCGATCACGGGATACTGGTCGTTCCCCCTCGACCAGTACCTAAGCACCATGAGGGGGACATAACGCCTGTAGTGCGATTGACTACAGTTGAGTTGAAACAAAAAATTGCTGATTAAAGAATTTGAGTTAAAACAGAAACATCGATATTATTGAACAATTATTCAAAATGTTTCTGCTTCAAGAACATCAAATTCGTACTTTTTTACTTTAAAAAAAAATCATGTAACAAAAATAGATTTCAAAAGTAATGAAAAAAGATATAGGGTTACGATGTTTGGACCACCCAGTTCTAGCATATACCGGATATATATTTATCATTATAGTGGTCAAGCAAAATTTGTAATCATGAGTCCAGATCATCCAATTTCGTTTTTATACAAAGATCATTTTCTTGTTCCTATATAGGTCTTTTTCACGCTGCCATTGCTGAGAGTGCATCACCTCTCAATCCATGGGCCTACCAAAGGAGGCCTGTTCGATGGGCGAGAAAGGTGGCAAAGCTCACCAACTGCTGCCACAAAGCAAAGAAACAGTTAGTGGCTTGTCTAAAGAAGAAGTCTGTGGACGAATTATTTGCCGCGCGACAGGCTGAAATGGTCAGTATTCAAATACAGAGTCTGTATAATGCGCGAGACGCGACTGAGACAATTAAGGACAATCGTAGTAGATAGGGCCGCTGAACTTGCTCACTAGAGGACTTAAAGTGGGGGTTTTTTAATGGGGAAAATGCTGGTGGATCTTCTCAGCAAGTTTTGATCTTGTGTCTATTCAGATAATCGGCACTTTGCCCAACATTGGACCGTCCATTGATGGCGAGTTTGTGCCTGAAGATCCGAGAGTTCGGTTGAGCCAGGGCAAAATAAATAAAGTTCCAATGATTGTTGGATACAACAAGGACGAAGGCGCCGGCATGGTTCTACGTAAGCTGCGTGTTGAAATTTAATCGAGATATTGTATTATTTCATGCATACTATTTTGGTGCAGTTCTATTTATAATATATAAAAGTGCAGGAGCACGCCGAAATGAATATCGAGATAAAGACAATAAACAAACGTTTATTTGAATGTCTGATAGTAAGACAATGTAATTCATCAGTTACAGTTAAAATATCATATTTTATTATTAAATTGATCATATTTTAACTGTAACTGATGGATTACATTGTCTTACTATCAGGCATTCAAATAAACGTTTGTTTATTGTCTTGTTCTATTTAAATTTTCCAGTTATCGACAACTTGCGCAACACTTCAGGACAGGAGTTTTTGAAAAATGAGTTCCCTTTCTTCCTTTCTCAATTTTTTGATGTTCCAAACTCCCCAAATTTCCAAGATAAATGTAAAATTGTGGTTGAAAAGTACTTTAATCACTCGGATGTCAATGATCCTGCTGTTCTACACGAGGGTCTTGTCAAGGTAATGGTTTTTATCATTTCTCTTCTTTGCTCATTTTCCCTTGACATAAAATTCCGATGGCTCCCATTTTGAATAACGAGATGGATTAGCTATTAGTTTTTGCCTTAGGTTAGTTATGGTTACCAAATGCGTGAATATAATAGTTTCTTCTTGTACTTCTCAGATATTGGGTGATTCTCTATTAATTGCTGGCGTTTCCAAAGCGGCCGAGTATTACGCAAATGCAGGAGTAGATTTGCAGGCATACGTATATGATTTTCATACAGAAAATGCAAACAAAACACCAGGTACTGTTGCGATGGAATAGAAAATGTTGGACGCTCGAAAAATGACCTACTTCTAATTCTCGTTTTACAATTTTCTCTAATATCTTCTAGAAACTTATGTCGAACATACGGATGAGCTTTTTCTGTTCTACATGTTCGACATGGGAAAGATGCAGCCTGTTCCTAGAACTCCCGATAATGTAAAGATGAGTGCAATGCTGAATTACTCCTGGTTAACTTTTGTAATAAAAGGGTAAGATCAGACGTGTTTTTTTTTTGTACGTTCAACAGTGTATATTAACAAAATAACGAAGTTAAAAGGAACAGACAATAAGCCGAGGCTTCTATTTGAATTTTAAAATCAGTCACTCCAAGACTGCATGATTAGCCATGACATTACTTTCAGTAGATTAGACATTTGGCAAATTGGCGTTGATCATTAATTGTCTGTCATTCCACACACTCAAGTCGGATTTGGTTGGTAACACTTGGTTGTTTATTATTATCCAGTGGCAATTTATTGAAAATCAAGCCTCCAAGAGAACATCAATTTACCTGGCCATATTTCAAGAAAGGCTCGAAACAATACATCACTCTTGACGCGAATCCGAAAGTCAGAAACGGTGTTCTGAGCGACAAGATGGACTTCTGGGATGAGCTTATTCAGAAAATCATGAAGCAAGAATAAGAGTCGACAAAATGCATGACCGCAGGCAAAATTGTGCAACAGATATATATATATATTTTTTTAAAAACTATTATGCCCAAGAAGATCATCGAAATTTACAAAGAAAAAGTATTTCCACAGATTGTATTTATTTCGTGTGTTATGTTAAATAAATTATTGCAAGTTGCATTCAAATAAAAACCAAAAAAGTCATATTAAAAATCACTGTGCAAATAAATACACTTTTTTTATTGACACGATGAAGTCACAATTGCGATATATCGCACTTATCCTGTCCTGTATTCTGTAATTCCATGCAGTTTTTTATTCACAAATTTATGATTTGCTAAATAACAGCTGTAATAGGCGAAGGAAGGGCATTAATAAATACTGCGTACACGTTTTATTAATGATCTTGTTGTCGCCTCTTCATATCGTGCCCACCAATTTCCATCATTTACCTCGTGATATATGTTGACCAGCGCTGAGTCACGCTGTAGCAAAAATGAAAGTCATATTTAGGTCGATAATGACAACAATTAAATTGGCGTCACTGACTCGGTGCCAGGACACAAAAGAGTTTAAAGGAAGCAAAAATCAAACCCCGAACAAGTTTGCGAACAAGGCGAGTGTTTGGAGTGTAAGTATTGACATTCGGCTCAGTCTGTGTCCCAAAAATATATATACGATTCAATGATGACAAACTAGGATGTATAATGGTAAATAGTATGCGTCACTGATATTGCTTGTAGGCAACGAACTAAGAGTTGCCATTTATAGAAATAAATGGCAGCTTCAACATTTGGATATGGGTTTGTAAAAAAAAGTATGGCGTGCTGCTGCCATTTTTGATTGTTTCCTGTTGCGACAACCGAAAAGGTACAAGAACGCAAACACATCGAGGTTAGGTTAGGTTAAACACTCGAACAAGGCTCATATTGTATAACGATTAGAATTGCTTAATCTAGACCTTTTAATCTCTTCGTTTCCAGGAACATTTATTTAAATGTATTTGGCCAGCTGCCAGACACAGAGTAATGTCAACTGGTTGTTTACGTTGAATCAACGAATACTTGGGACAAAACAGGTTCCAATGGACCAATGGAGAGAGCATTTATGACACGTTTTCGTGTGTATACCTCGATGTGCAACATGTGCTGCTTTACGAATACGTGCATGCGTTTAAATAAATATAAAAATGAATGCACTTAGTGCCGGGGCGCATATCAACCCGACGGTTATAACCGAGTCGGAAAACTTGAGTGATAAAAGTTTCCTCCAATTGCTTAGTAATGTGGTCGTGGCCAGCGTTGTTGTCCGCATTTATACTGTGGGCAGCACCCAGTGAAACAGTAAATTCAACAATAGTATCCATTAACGATGGAATGGTGCAAGGGGAGACGCTGTCCAGTGCCAACGGACGCAATTATTACGCCTTCATGGGAATTCCGTATGCCAAACCGCCATTGAATGCACTTAGATTCAAGGTACAGTATTGTTTCCGATACTCTACACCACTCTATCCAAATGCTTCGAGACTAGAAAGGTTGTAGACCTCTTAAAAAAATTTTTATACCACTCTCCTGTAAATAGAAATTCTATGAATTCCCTTATGCTTTAGATAAAATCTATATCAGCACATTGCCCCAAATGGTCCCAAACGATTCTATCAATTATAATATTTCAGTAATTTTGAATTAATGTATTAATTTGCAGTTCAAAATTCCTCTCGTTTACCTTGTACCTTGAATTCATTGTGATGCATCATAGTGGCATCTCAATTTGAATGACCTTGGCATTTAAGCGATACCGACCACTTGAAATTTTTCTGGAGTCAAATTGTATTTAAATATTGATAAGCATCGAAAGGTATAAAAGTTTCCATTGATTACTTGCTAAAATTAAATTTATCTTTTATAAAAATAAATTGAATCAACCAAAAATATGTTTTAGGTAGAAGCGTTTTAAATTAGGACGCCAATATTTACTGAGAACAGGTAAAATAAATTCATACCACATTTTAAAAACTTACAAGTAAAATAGAAATAATTTTATGTTTTTGACACAGCCTCCGCAACCAATAGCAAAATGGAAAGATGTATTTCAAGCGAATCGAAAAGATGTCTTATGTATCCAGTTCGATGGACTGCGTTACAACGATACTGAAGACTGTTTAGTTCTCAATGTCTACACACCAAAGGTAGAAATTAAATTTTTTAAACTGTTTTTTTTTATGCCTGCTGATCGATCATTTAAAAATGCAATTCATATTTAACCTAGCTTCCATCGCATGACCAATGTAGCCAAGGTCTGCCGGTGATGGTGGCGTTTCACGAAGGTGCATTTCTGTTTGGCTCGGGATCATTCAATTTCTATGATCCATCGCGTTTTATGGACTCTGACGTGGTACTGGTGACGACAAACTATCGTCTAGGAGTGTTAGGTGAGTACGTCTGATGAAGGTATGGTTTTCAATATGAAATTACCAATACCTTATTCCAAAGATTTGACATAGTAAAATAACTCTGTATTTGAAAGGATTCAATAAGTTATTAAGATAGCAATTTTGACAGGATTTCTGGATACTCAAGATGAACAATCGTCTGGAAATTATGGAATGATGGACCAAGTGGCCACCCTCAGGTGGGTGAGCGACAACATACGAGCATTCGGCGGTGACCCAAAGAGAGTTTCAATTTTTGGTTGCAGCGCTGGTGGCGCTTCGGTGACCTATCACATGCTTTCGCCCATGTCAAAAGGTAACAGAGTCCATTTTGGAACATGGATAATATAATTATTCTAACCAATCACTTTCCCCAAATCAGGTATTATCATTATAATGAAAATCTAGTTCACTTGCAACAGGACTATTCAAAGCCGCTATCATTCAAAGCGGTACAGCAATCAATCCTTGGGCAATCCAGAAAGACCCATTGGAGTGGGCGAGGAAAGTGGCCAGGCTCGTCAACTGCACCAATGCCACTACAACAAAAAATTTGGTATCGTGTTTACGAAAAACGTCTATCGATGCTCTTGTTCAGGCGAGAATAATGGAAACTGTAAGATTATAGATCGAGAATTAAGAAATTCCATTTCCAATTCAGAGTTTTATCGTGGACAAGTATTATACTATATATTTTGTAATCCTAATGTATTCCTGCAGGCGGTTTACCAATATCCATACAGACTTGGTCCTTCCGTCCAATCTGCAGGAAAAGACCGATTTTTGACTGATCATCCTTTGGCTTTGTTGAGCGACGGTAGATTGAGCAATAAAGTGCCTGTTATGATCGGAGTAATGAAAGACGAAGCTTTTAGTAAGGACAAAGTATATTTTTATAAGAATTATCTAGCCTTTTTGACGGTCTTTGTGACATTTGATTACTGTTTTTTTTTTAATGTGTAGGTCCAAGTTACTTTCGGAAATTTCTAAACGACACTCGGAAAGCATTCGCTGAAGACTTTTGTCCATTCTTAAACGACATTATTGATAACAATAGAGTTAGCAATACTACGTGTGACCGGGCTCAACGTAAATACTTCAATTCGACCAAAATTGATGACCCAGTGGCTTTTGTCGATGGATTCGTCAAGGCAAGTTCACAGAGTAAAATATCGGATCGAAATAATATTAGACAATTCAGGTACTCATGATCAATATCATACCTTCTTTAAACTAGTCAAAATATCTTTATTCATGCTTCTTTGGCTCGCTCATCTGCAGATTACCGGTGACGTCGCTCAATCTTCCGGAATAGCAAAGACAGCCGAGCTACTGGCTGCTGCAGGACTTCCGGTTCAAGCATACAAGATGACGTACATTTTACAAAGTAGTCCGCTGAACGAAGGTAACAAACTGCCACATTATCTATACACAATCACAAAATTGAAAATCAGTGCTAGCGACTGGATTTCTCCCATTATCATGCTTTCTTAGAAAAACAGACTAGCACAGTGGTTAGTAAAAAGTAGTGCGCGCATTACGTCTTTATAGGAGGATTCGCAATCTTATTTGCATAAAATAGAAATAACTTTTTCTTCTTGATTTATTTAGGGAGATACGTTAGGCACGGAGATGAAATGGTATTGATGTTTGACCGCAGATGGGCGTCAGAGTGGAATCAAAGCAAACATAATTTCACAGAAAATGATAACAAGATGAGCAATATTTTAAGAACCATCTGGACCACATTTGGAATGAAACAGTAAGTTTCATCCGGCGACAACATGAATGATTCTCCCGTTAACGAAATTAATTTCCTACCTTCTACGCAAATTGATTTGAATATATATAAATTTTTATTATTTTTTAGATTTAATTCTCTAATTGTTAGAGCCCAGTATGAAGATGAATTTTATTGGCCACTGTATAATTCGATGAAACGCAAATACGTCGAGTTGAATTTGAATTTCCGTCTTACATCTGGTCTCCTGTGCGATACGATGGATTTCTGGGAAGCAATCAACTGGCCATCTGCTTGATGCTCTTGCCAATAACAGCGGCTGTTTTCGACATAAGGTGTTTTAACTGAACCCATTTGAACTAATATTTTGTAACAAATTTGATTGAATCGACACATTACCGCTATTACACATCATCCGCTATTGCGCTCAAGCTTTTGCTTGCAAATTTGCGCAGCACAATGTATTCAAGTAAATAGGTGCCAAAAACACGTTAGATTTTATATATTATCAAGATCTTCTGAAATAAATTCTCGAATCGCAATATACACCTGTACTGTACATGCATATTACAATACATTGCAACAATAAAGATGGGCACCCACAAGTTAGTGAACGGTTCAGTATTATTCAATTTTTTAGGCTTCGAGAATATTAATTTGTCGACGTCTTCTTAAAATGTTTCTCAATGTGTTTTATTGCAAAATGTGTTTTTTTGGTGCACTTCCTGGAGACAGACGCTATAGCCACAACACAACCCACTTCCTTCAGACTTTCGTCTACAGTTTTAAACGGTACGTTCTCTGAAAGCTGATCTTCGATTGAGGAAAATATTTTGCCACGGGAGAAGATCTTCAAATCGATATGAAGCGTTCCAAATGCATCGATCAAAATACATTTTAGTTTTAATTGCATTTTGATCAATAAATAAATACAAAATTATAAATGCAACCTCCAGCTTGGAATAACATTTGTCGTTTGAAATGTGTGTCTTCTTTGAATGAGTATTTTGTAAACGGTATTCCATCAAATATTAATCAGAGCTCCTCCTTTTTCAAACCACTGCTTTCCACCTTGGGCACTCGAACGTTCCAGAATTTCATTCGCTTCGTCAAGTAACCGTCAACGATTGATGGCTTAGCGTTGATTTTGAGAATACGAACTTTACCCGGGTTCATGGGCGTCCATCTTAGCGGCAAATCAGACGACGTCGTCGGTGTTGGCATACTAGATAAAAATGACTTCTTTAGCACACATACATGTACAGTGTAGACTAATGAAATTGCAGAAAAATCGAGTTTTAAATTACCTTGTTTTTGCAAAATTGGCCCAGATGTTGACAACCATTCTCTGAATTTTGGCATCGATTTCATTTATCTGATCCGATTTCGTGTGAATCTTGTGCGGGAACAAGTACTTCAGTTCTCCAGGATATTGCAAATCTGATGCAACAAAAAAAATATTTTTTAAAGCATGCATAACGCTTTGAATAAATACATAAGCGAAACAGCTATTTACTGTTTTCTTTATTTAATAGTTCAGCTATTGTGTACATTACAGTTCTGTACAGTTTTGACCGAGAATTTTGTTATTCTCTGGTTCAGTTGCGGAAGATGCGCAACCGATATCTCGTAACGATTTTAACAAGAAAATAATGCAATCGCGCTACCCAGTAGTATCGATGGTATTTTGGCTATCGAAAGGTGACTTTAGAACTTTTCGCTATTTCAATGCACCAATAGTATCACAAGTATTTTGCGTCGATAGTATTACAAGTATTGTAGGACTGTGATTTACTATCGTTACTATCGATTACTATCGTTAATTTAACTGAACTGACCCCTTGCCTTGTATGGCCAGAGACATCTACTCAGCCATCTATCAATATATTTTTAATAATCCAAGTGTCGTGTGAGAATAAGCTGTATTGCGGGAATCACACACTATAATATCACGGATTCAGCCCATCGCTGTGATGAATATCTCACGAGATATTCATCGCAGCTACAGTTTATTGAGCGACCAGATTAGATAAGGTACTGTTATCACAACTGGCAAGCGTCATAAATTGGAACTGTGCTTGAGATTGTTCTTTAGATTGCTTTTTAGATTGTGCTCGAGGTCACAGATATTGAAATACATTACAGATCGCCTGGACAAATGGTATTGAAAGTTGAACGCACCCTCTCCAACACCCATGTGAGATGAGCAAATTTCCATTTCAGAACGCGCAGTATTTTCTTATCATTTAGACTCGCCATATTAATAAAATTAATTTCAATAGGTTAGATAGGTGTAAGTTAAGCTAGTATAATTTAGGTTAGTTTAAGTACAGTAAATTTGACGCTTGCATACCTTCTTTTGGGGTCCCGCTTGGCAGGGGATGATCCATCACGTACATGTAAGTAGGCCATCCGGCGTCCGATAAATATCTCGCTGTCTGGTCATTGCAACGCCGGTATAACAGGTCTGTGTACAACTGAAATTCAAAGGTATTATTCAAACGACCTTTCACACAAAATCACTCAAGTATTGCAATTTATAGTAAAACAAAAAAAACATGTAACTCACTTCCCGAGTTACGTTTTCAAATTGCTCTTCGTTGTTGCAGTCTACATCTTTGCAGAAAAAAAGCTTGATTGCCTTGCTGACGTCCTGCAAATGATGCTTGATGTACGTGGTGTGCTTCAAAATATCAGGAAGCGATTTCTCAAAGAACTCGTCCCCCTTTAGCGGATACAGTCCTGCGGCCTCTGCATATACGAGTACAAATTCGAAATCAAAATGGTATACATTGGTCTATCGTGGCAAATAATTTCACGAACGCTCAATTGATCAGATCATTTTGGCACCTTTCTGGAATGGCACGCCTTCGATTTGACTGACACCGAGAATAACTGGAGCACGATTTACTCGCTTCTCCTTGAACTGAAATAATATTTTAAAAAAAATCTTCAATAATATTCACAGTCAAAAACAAATTATCTAATGAATCGATTACAAAGAAAATAATAAAATGCTCGTGTTAACATTTATTTTACCAAATTAATAGGAGTATCCACTAGGAAGTCGCCATCGTTTTTGTGCACTCTTTCCACCACTGGAAGAAAAATCCGAGGATAGCTTCCGAATGTCTGAATACGAAAATGTCGATAACGTTTTAATGTCGCGATGGCATAATGATCAAATTTTATAATTGGTTAAAATTGTCGTGATCCATTAAGAATCAAGTGCGTTAAGAATTCAGACGTAAATGCAAAATGGTACGAGTTCATTCAACTTTTTTTTGTTTTTGTTTCCAATCAACTGTAGTAAGTAACTTTCGCCTGTCCATTCTTCCAAAGACTTACGCTCAGTTCGTGCGCTTTTGCAACGAATTCATCAGCGTAGCGCTTCCGGAAACAATCCAATAGGGAGGTCGAGCTGGCTACGTAGCAGTCCAACTTGATGCCCAATTCGGTGGCCCACTTGAGGGGATCCTTCTGAATGGAGACGTCGCATGTTGGAGAACCACTTAAAGCAATCACTTGATTAAACAGACCTGTTGGTAAAATACAAAAGCCAGTTTTCAAAGTTGAAAAAGAAGAAAGTCGGTCGAACGCTTTTCAAATGTTACAAATATGCACTAGCGAATGAGCTAGTAAAACAAACTGTAAAACAAACATAACCTGTCGAATAAATTCGCAAATGTGTCAAGCGTTTTTCTCCAGCATTTCAAATTACCATATCCATATACCATATCTTTAATAAAATAAAATATTCATAATAAATTCATAATGAAATAGGGGTTGCCTCCGGGACAGCACCGGACGAAAAAAAGACGACCAGAGTCGGCGAGAAACTCTCAAATAAAATAATAGAAAACACTCTATTATTCGATAAGGATAACTAACTGAGAACCATTGCAACTGACGACAAAGGACGACGGCTTTGTCGATTTTATTTTATTATATTTCAAGTACGATCTTGCCTCTTCTTATATTCTCATATAAAGCTTTAATGACTCCTTTAATATCACAAATGTTCAATTACCTTTAGACAGTGGTGAAATGACGTGGTATAGAGCTGAGGCAGCACCGGCTTCATGCCCAAACAGCGTCACCATGTTGACATCGCCATTAAAGGCATTGATATTTTGTTGAATCCAACGCAGGGCCTCAAGTTGATCCATCAGACCGTAATTACCTGGAGATACTTCATCGGCAGTTCCTAGAAAGCCTGTTCAAACCAAAAAATAATAATTATGCGCTGTCTATAAAGCATATACTACTCTGTAAAACCATCAATCGAATTGAAAATAACGAGTAATATTGCGTACCCAGAACTCCTAACCGGTAATTCATTGCCACCACGATAATCTCTTTCTCCAGAAACTTGAACGGAGTGTACACGTCGCTCGATGCTGATCCATGCTGGAATCCACCGCCATGAATAAAAACAACTACTGGATACTTGACTGACGACTTCTCGACTGGTGCCTGAAATACAAACGTACCTCGTATTTCATTAGCCCGCAACAACGATCATGTGAAAATTGGTGATCAAAGATTGAGATCATGTTACCTGAGGCGTAAAAATGTTTAGCGTCAGACAGTTTTCGTCGCCGACGTATTCGCCAGTCAGAGGGTCGATTTGTGGACAGGAAGGACCGTCCCTGTCGGCGATAAACTTTTCAGAAAATTTTCCGTACGGCTGAGGTGCCTGAACAATGATAAAAGTAAAATATTTTGGAGTTCATCGACACTTATTAAATGCCTGTAAGAGAGACATGCATGCACGCTATGGGTTACTGCACTACCTGATGACAGTCACTATTCGCACACATGCAGATGTTGTGTCTGTCAACCCAATAGCTGGATGAATAATCCTTTTGAAAATATTTAATCAAACCGTGATTTCAATCAGGAACCTTTGGTTCGCGACTGATGGACAAAAAAATTGAATTGACCAATCGATTTTTTACAATAATAAAATGTAATTATTAAAAAATCAGAATTGGGCCGCCATCGCTTCAATTAATTAGGTTCAAATTTGAAAACTTACCTTGAATCTGAGTTTACCACTCGTAGACCGCGCATACGGTATTCCCTTGAAGGCAAAATACTTAAGTCCAGTTCCAGTTGCTATTTCGACACCCTGTATCGTACCAATATTTAACTTTGCGAGAATCGGTTCAGCAGCCGCTCGCGAACCTAGGAGACACAGGAAACCGCAGAGCAGCAACGTGTGACCTGCCACATCAGCCATTTCAGTTTTCCCCAGAAAGCGACTATGCAAATAAACCTGACGACCCGAATATATATTTACACTGATCAGCCGAGAATAATATTGGAAAACCGAGAGCACCGACTTCAGATACAATCCACACGTCTACACACACACAGAGAAGCCGGTTCCTCCTCCAGCTCCACCAACACCAACAACACGCAAATTACGTACACCTTCTATTCCCTGATTGCCCAAACGTAATAACCGGATCCCTGCTTGCGATTCATACGTGGACACGTTGCACGCGTCTTTCAAATACATACATGTACATGTATTAGTATTTTTTTTTCCTATCTCCAGGCCCTCACAATGCACGCGAGCGTACCTCCTCTTAAACCACGTACTATGGGGTGATGCACACCTGAGCGATTTTTCCCTCTCTCCAGAGTTGAAGGGGAGGTGCAACGACCTCTCACCGGAGGAAGTGGCTACCAGCAGTGGTTAAAGGGAGCTATAAACCTTCGACTTGCTCGTATAATCACCCTGTAATTAAGGACATTGTCTGTAACGTCCAGCACATAAAATACAGCATAACACATAAAATGTCTACTTTTATGGCTACAGACCTCTGACACGGTGACATATACACGAAGTAGTGTTTGCTCATTATGCCCGAATAAGATTTCTTAAAATATTGGAAAATTGAAATAAAAAAAATCGTATTATTGACAAATTTAGTTACCAGACATGTGCTTTAGGAGAATGTTTTGTTACTCCTATAACTTCTATAATCGATGTACAATTTTGTTGTAATGAATCTTAGGATGATGCGATGTTGTTGATTATAATTTAGAACGATAAATAGTCGATATTCTCGTAAGAGTCATAAGGCACTCCTCCTTCTTTTAAATAATGAAAATAAACTTAAATCACAAACATTTTCAAATTGTCGTTCTAAATCATATATTTCACATCATGTTTTACCATGCATCAAATAAGTATGAGAAATCAACTTCCCGAGTGGCGCAATTGGTTAGCGCACGGTACTTATATGACAGTAACTTGTGTGTGGTCCGAAGTGATGCCGGGGTTGTGAGTTCGAGCCTCACCTTGGGAATATTTTTTCCCCGCCATAGGCCCCTCTCTTGAGGATGCTTGCGGGTTGGATTTTGTAATTGTAATTACCGCGATTTCTACGCATAATAGTTTTTACGATGGTGTACAAAACGGCTAACGCTTGCGAAATTACGATCAATGTGACGTCCATCACACGTCTATCATTACATACGATGAAAATAAATAATGTGTTTGTAGCCACCTATTTAGCAAACGGAACTAAATTTCTGTTGACGACCCAGTAAAGTTTTGTTTATTCTTGAACGTCGATGTCATCAATAGCCATAAATACCTTATACTCGAGTAGTTACGTTTCTAGTAATTGCATCTATTTAATGGCTAGTAGCCAATCTTCGAGAACAAAGCACACCAATCCACGTTGTCATAACGAATATTACAGCACGTTAGGCAGTTTAATTATCTTAAGGCCAATAACGCAAAAATACGAGTACATGAGTGGATTCCTACTTCAATTTTTATGCCACGTATAAATAAAAATCAATGTCGATGTTTTTTATTCGCTATTATTGAAAAAAGATTGCAAACTCCAACTGCAACTTCTAAATAAATTAAGTCAGTGCCGTGCCTTCGATATATTGTGACTGTGGCTCGGCGGTCCCGGGGTTCGATTCCCGGCGCGGGCTATCAAAAATTTCGATCCCGGGGTACTTACTGGACGTGCCCCTCGCATAGTGCCTAAGCACCATGAGGAGTACAGAACGACTGTAGTGCGGTTGACTACAGTAGTCAATTGAAAAAAGGGAGAAAGGAATGATAAACGAAATTGCCAATAATTGAATTAATTACGTTGTCTCTTAGCAACATAATAATACTTTCGAGAACTGAGGCATTTGTATCAATACAAAAGCCAGTCGCTTAGTAACAGCGCGTAAAAGTAAAATTGTTCCTTACAAAAAATAAATCCTTGGAGAGAGCTGCGCCGTCTCGTGTGCAAGGGAAGAATGTCAAGGACAGCAGCTTTCTCAAAGTCAATGTTATTTCTGGCTTCATGATCGCCCTAAGTGTTCCCGCGAGAGAGAGAGAGAATGATCATGGTTAAACAATAAACATCACGCACTCCTTCAAATTGCTGCAGGGACAGTAAAATACGCTCGTCATCACTTTAAAGTGTCGACTACCGAAATCCAAAGTTCTTTACGATTGGGAGCGTACAAAATTGGACGTTACTGTGAGAAACCGTCGAGTTCCGTTAACTGGCGAAATGAGCTCAAGCTCAACGCATCCAATCTTGAATGACTTCAAAGCGCTGAATTGATCTGGAAATAATAAATTAACACGCTATTTACAGAGTATACGCTAGAAAGAAGCTTTGACTTTCACCCATTACTTCTGCACGAATTTTATGCCCTGTTATAGTACAATATGAAAACCGGATTCAACGAAATGTTAAACATTGTTGGTATAATGACAATTGATGTGGATGGTGAAAATACAATTGAAACATTCGTAAAACACATTGAACAAAGAATGGGTAAAGCCCTTAAATATGTTTTTCCTAAGATTTTTCACTGAATCTGTTTTGGTGAACCCATTTGTGCTTCAATTTTGTCGCCGATAGGTGATCGTGTCCTGGGTTTTGCCCATTGTTTGTTTTATATATTCTTCCTATTTATAGTTCTACGATACATACAATTGTTAAGGAGTTGCTTGCCATTTTTTGTGCGTAGGATTATATCTCTTGATTTCATCACTTTGAGCACTCTGCCAACTGTTCGGGGCTGGCGGGGTCTATGGCGTCACTGTCACTCAATTGATATCAACCCCCCGGTGTAGAAAAGCGGGGAAATTGTTTCGAAAAGTTTCGAAACAGCAAAACAATCGTTCATTCCGAGTACCAGCAGCAGTCGTGCCAGACTGTTTGTAGCATCTTGAGAGTCAACATGGTTTTCCAGCGTGGACTGTACTTAACAGTAGGAATTTTAGTGTGTTTAGCCCTTGTCAGCGCGCACCCAATTGACAACGATGAAAATGTTACTGTTTCGATATCGCAAGGAAAATTGCAGGGTTTCA
>JAQGBY010003133.1:0-20271 GCA_034698785.1 Mycogona germanica
AAATCGACGACGTCATGCTTTTGATGTGGAGACGCCATTTTTTAAGTTTGAAGCGAAAGAGAGATTATCCAGAATTTAGTACGGGTTATTTTATTACGTTATATTGAAAATAGAGATTTGAAAAGTGATCGCTAGCGAATTATGATAGTTTTACTAAGTGTATGTTAATTTTTATGCAATTTCTGCTCCGTTCGAGAGTTAGTATCCGGACATGAAAATCCAATTCTTAGTTTTATAATATAGGATTTAGCATTTCGAATTTTTCAATTACACAGAGAACATTAAAAATCGAGCAGAATGTTTTTGGATTTTCCAGATTTTTTTGGATCTATTACGTGGAGTGGAGTTAGTTATCTGGAGAGCTGCACAAGTATGTCGGGTCCAGCCGACTTGTCCCAGGACGCGAGACACAGCCAGCTACATTCCTGTTCCCAAGTGTGCGAATTCTATACAAAAATAAACACTCTTAATAAAAAAAAACATCCTCTAGCAGCCTTTAATCGATTGGCAATAAACCATCGATAATTTCCAACCAATCCTCCTGTCCCCAGAGCAACTTTGCGACGCATCGATGCATAATAATGTGTGGTTTACTGTTCGTCGCTTCGGCAATACCGCAAAAGCGGCGGCGCGTCAAGAAATCTTCGACGTTATAAACGGGCAGGGCGGGGCCGTCGATGACATATTCGTTAATTTCTCCTCACCCCCCGTCCTCCCTCCTCCCATCGCCAATAAGATATGGCGTTGCAAGCATGCATGCACATAATGAAAAAGTCATTATTGGAATTGCTCGTTTTTGCAGCGCGATAGTCACAGTGGACTGCCTCATGATGTGCCTGGCACAGAAAATGATTCTGCGCCCGCCTTCCCCCACACCAGTCCACCACCACCACCACCCTCTCTCATCTGTTTTAATTAGTGGTCGGAGGGTCCAGCGGTGCACACATGGCTAGATCCAGAAGTGATGAAGTAGGGGACAGCTCAAATTAATCATCTTTGTGGAGCGCCCAATGGAATCCTTCAGGCAATCCGGGCTCTCGGTGGCCAATGCCCGTGACTAGTCTGATCAGTTCTGTCCTGAATCTGAAATGTTTCTGAATGCTGAGGTAATTTTAAATTGGTGAATAGATTTATTCAACTGTTCTCACAATTTAAGACTCTTTGACTTCACCGAATATACGTCATACAGAATCACCTCTTGAAAGCATTCACGCAACAGAAGTTGGAAGAACACGAAAAAAATTGTGTGTGAATTGCACTAATTTTCTCACATATTTGGGATTCATGCCGTTTAAACTGCAGCGAGCGTCTGCACCGCATTGCGTGACAGAGACCACGTGCGAAGAGCATGCACTTAAAAGTCAAGAAAATTGTCTTGAAGAGGATGGCGGCCATTTTTATTTGCAATTGCGTTTTATTTGCGTTGGACCTGACAAAAATGCAGTCGTCCGTCTTTCAATCCAGAAGACCAGCATAACATTAAACTGTTGTCAGGTTAAGTTGTCCTCGTCTCATCCCCCCCCCCATGAGAAGTGCACACGAGAAGGGTGGTGCTGGGGTGGGAGGGCTTTTTCCCGATAAAGTACCGACGCGCCACTAACGACCGATAAGCACAACTCTCTCTATCCCTCCCTCCTTCTACGGCCACGTTTCGTCTCGACTGGAAAAACCTATTTTGAGGGTTCGCTGATGATGGCCAAAACTATTAAGGGAGCCGCACGCAGATAGCGAACAAAAAAGTTAATTAAAAGCGCAGGACATCGTTTTCGATGCACGAAGTCAGTTAGTTGCTTGCTCGCAGCTCCTGCGAACGACGTCAGGAGACTTCGGCTGAGCAGTCAAAAAAGCACAGTCAACGTCAGATTCCAAATACGAAAGCGACTGTCGCGCCCTCGAACGTCCACTGCCTTTAAAAGTGTTATCAAATTATTTTTATCATTCAAAATTCTTATTCGAATGAAAATAAAATTGTTGATAGATCAAGCTTGATAACCGAGTTTTTTAAATTTTGTACTCCTTCTAACGTTGACTCTCACAGTATTCTAATGGGATCGCTCTTGATTAAATAATACGGATTACTATATAGAAACTGAAGTGATCGTTGTATAAATGTAGATTTTTTGGTTAGCAGATTATTGTTGTTAAACATACGAACTGTACCTATTTCGAAGTGTGTAATTCTCGAGATATGTAATGTAATCTAATTTGCTTATTAATAAAATTCTTTAAACGCTGCATGCAAAATATTGCATATTGCACATAGATATTCATAAAAACTCATAGATACTCGTAAAAATCGCAAATTATGAGTTTGGTGAGGCCCTCGGTCTGGTGGGGCCGTTGAGTTGCCGCTCCTCAGATGCAGCAACTCAGCAGCGACTGGCGATTCTACAGTCGCGTATACATTTTGAATGGTGTTTAATAAAAATGTGATCGAGTTCATGCGTGAGTGCGCGCCATCGTGATCAGCCGCGCCGATAGTTGGCTTTCTTTTGGTACATATAGACGTTGGAACCTCCTCAGAACCAGGACCACTGTTTGTGGACTTCTTTCTCGTCTAACCAAACGTGTCTCCCCCCCCCCGGCGAAATCGATGCAAATTTGGTCTCTTTACAAAAATGCGCACATTATTAAATAAACAAAATTAATTAATCAGAAATGGTGAATTCGGGACAGCACCGAATGAAGAAGACGATCAGAGTGGCGCACTCGCTTTTATAATAATACAAGAATCCCGGCTTTGCCTGAGTTTACAGTAACCACCAATGAAATAAAAAATTAATTGTTTTAAAAATAAAAAACCCATTACCATGGTTGGGACTGTTATCTGGTTTACTTGGTTGTCTCGTGAAATTGACGACGTCATGCTTTTGATGTGGAGACGCCATTTTTAAGTTTGAAGCGAAAGGGAGATTATCCAAAAATTTGTAACGCTTGTTTTATTATGTTACATTGAAAATAGAGATCTGAAATTCCGTTGATAGCGAATTATGATGGTTTACTAAGTGTATGTTAAATTTTATGCAATTTCATTGAGCCGTTCGAGAGTTAAGTCTCCAAACATGAAAATCAAAATCTCTGTTTTATAATATAGGATTTTACTATCGTTCGGTTCTTCATTCGGTTAATTCGGTGCTATCCCTACTAATACACCATTTATGATTATTATCACCCAGACGTCCTAAAACCTTTCTCAAAATTAATTACCAAAATTAATTCAGTAACAAAATTGTGTCTTAGAATAAATTGTGCACCGAGGACGAGCATGAATTTATAAGCTGTTGCATATGGAATTTTTCTCTTACAAATTTTTACCAAAGAGATTTCAATGGTCGGCCTAATGTTGAACGAGCGCACGAAAAAGGTGTACACATTGGAGGGTCCCGGGAGGCCATTCTAATCCAATGCCTTCGCCAGTCGTTCCTGCTGCAGTCACATTTAACTTCTCCTTATCTTAAAGAGGCTTAATCGCTCACCAGCCAAGGCAATTGTAATAACGATAATGAGATAGCATTTTGCCAACAAGCAAATACAAAAGATTGAAGAAATGGGTTGAGGTGTTGAATGACGACGAGAAGACGAGAGAATGCATATTTGGGGGAGGAGGAGGAGGAGGAGGAAGAGGTACAAAAGCGAAACGAACGGGCAGGACGTTTCTGCATAAGCAGGTGTCCTTCTATAATAAGGAAAACATTAATTACTAGACCCTAAAAATGGAGCTAGATACATAGAGCGCCGTCGGTCTAACAGGTTCCCGTTTACAAACTCGTGAACTTGGAATACTGATTTAGAGATTTCGTTGTCGTCAACCTGCCGTGGCTAAAAAAAAAGACGATTCAATTCTACATTGGCCTTGACTTTTTGGTTCTGGCGAGCAGAAAAATACTAATTGTCCAACGAAAAGGTCGAAACACGTCGATTCGGAAAAAAAAATATGATATTCACAAAACGCTTGATAACGAATTGCAATTCGACAGAAAAATTGCAATCACACAGGTGTGCATATCTCGAAAATAACTTCAATTTCGTCCATTTTAACAGGGTATATGGCGGACGACCGTATTTTCATTTTTTATCTCTCAGAAATAATTAAACTTAAACAAATATTATATATATTATTTAGCCAAGAACCCAAGAACACAATGCTCTCGACAGATTGTATTGTAGCATTTCATCTCACCAGCACGCCCAATCACTTGGCATACAGTTTATAACCTGAAATCACATTGACAATTATAATTATAGGAACCCGTCAGACCTTGTCGATAAGTAATTAATTTAATCATAGAAATGGTCTGACCTTTGGTCTTTCGGCGCATGTATGAGGAAGAAGGCTGACCATGGTATGTAATCTAAATTATGAGGTCTACACGCCTTTACCGAGCCTCCGCATTTTCTTTTTAGAAAAGTGGCGACGAAACATTAACAAGACCATTGCGCAGAAATATTTTAGCGAGCCATGTAATCAGTAGAACATCCCTTAATCGCCAAAAATCAAATGAATACAAAACTGTGTGGTTAATCCGATTAGTCTAATCAATGCATGAATTGTAGTGCAGTGATTACAGCAACTTGCAATAAAAAATTAATTCGAGGCGGAGGAGAATGGAAACTGCTGCAAAGCCGATTGTATATGGACTGTGGTTCGGCGGTCCCGGGTTCGATTCCCGGCGCGGCTCTGACCGGTGTACTGGTGAAAATGTGCCTCTCACAAAGTGCCTAAGCACTGAGAGGGATACAGAATCTTCCTGTTGTGATCCGTCACTTCAGTGAATTCATCATCATCATCATATAGATCAATCAGTTTGGGTCATAAACTATAGACTTGCAGAGCTACTACTACCTATACTACCTTAACCGATGAAAAAGTTGTGACATAATGAGATCTGTGAAGAGATTTTCTTTTTTAACCCTTTAATTGTAATTGTAACTTATATTGTAATTGTAATTTAACCGGCTAGCCCGAGTATACTCGGGTTAGCCATTCCACATTGATCGATTAATTAACAATCAATTGGCCGGGGGGGGGTGTATCGTTAAATCAATTAGCCGGTTAATGGAATGCAAAATCTTTTTGCATTGTCTATTTTCGGCTGCAAAAAATCGGCTGACACCGTTTGCAAAATTATCTTGCGGACCACTTTACTTTACTACCAGGAGGATCCATTGCTCGTGTATATACGACAATGACGGCGTCCGGTGATCAATTTTTTCCCCTATTGATTTTTTTAGTTTTCGTATCGAAAAGGTAACACAATTCTTCGCCGCCTTACTGAGTGTATACTAGTTTCTCGCGCGAAATCTTTAAACGAACCGGCCGTCCCATAGACGATAAAGTTTCGCGCCGGGGCTGGCCTACGCGTTATTATTACCCGGACAAAATCAATGAAATAGCGAGAGAGTGAGAGCGCGCTCGGTGCCCACACAAAAGCCGAGGATGGTGTGGGGGGGGGGGGCGGGGGGCGGGGGACACGTGGCGAAAGTACATGTATACATGTACATGTGTAGGTCTCAACTCGGCCCGCCCACGCTCGCACATAAAATCACCACCCACAATCAAAGACTCTAAAAGACGGGACACAAAACGAAGCGAGCGATTTCTTTTTTGTTCTTCTCGCGAGTGGAGCGTTCAAACAATAGATGGTGGCCAGGACTCCATTATCGATGCCCTACGCCCACACTGCGCGCAGTACATATAATATTGGAGGTAATTATTGTAATTGGCGCAGCGCGGAGTGGTGCGTAGCCGGTAAATGTTGAGAAGATATTCTTCGTTCGCTCTTCACATACCCCGGAGTCCGCGAGCAAGATTCGATCGGGATTCAGGAATCCCTCGAGATAATTCGACCAAAAATTCATGACATTTTTAATTTATATATTTAATATAAATTCCAAACTGTCTGACCAATTTCCCGTCTCATGGGAAAGTACTAGGAATGATCCCGTTTAAGAAACGGGATAAATGTGACGACATAATACAGTTTAAAAGATTCAATTCGAGATAGACCAGATCACTATCTCTCTCTCCTCAAGCGGATGATTCAGGTGAAGATTGTGGGCACTGAAAGGCCACACGTGTAAAGCAAATCAAATATCTAACTAATTACACTTTTAAAACACAAGAGAAAATATTTTGTAAAAACGTCAGAGTTGGTTCATTCGATTGTTTAATGAAGTTCTCTGTCTTCGTGGTTTTCAAAATTATTTGTGTCAATTATTTTCAGCTGACCATTTTATTTTCCATCTTAACATCTAATACTGAGAAATAAGACGTCTTACCAAATTCCTTAAGTATTATTCCTAATGTTTCCTTATTCCTTAAGGTAACAACATTTAATTCTGCATTTTAACACCTATCACAATTCACAACCGATATTCAAATTTTCCGTATTTATTGACACAACCTTGACTGTTATCCTTCCTCATATAAGACTCCTTCCTCATATGTGTTTTTAGCCGATTTACAGTCTACACATTAATACATGGCGACACATTTGGAACCGAAACCTTCTCTTCGAAAGCCATTACACTATTCTTCCAGCTTGTACAATAATTCTAGTTTAAACTTGAGTCGCGGCAATCCGCCAACAATCATATCTGGCTCGATCGGAATCATAGTAGGCCTATTATTCCCCGGTGACCCCCCTCCCCCCTCCACACCCCTTACAACCCCTCTCGCACCCCCACCTCTTTGATTCGTTTCCTTCCCCCCTGTTAAATATCGCCTGCCATTCTGCCAACCTTTGGCGGACCCCGCCAAAATCCTTGTCCGCGCAAAAACCACGCGAGAGTTGGTTGCATTGCTGCCCCCAATCACGAAGTCCTGGGTGGAGTTGGCGCGCGAATAATTCTCCCGACAGGGGGCATGTTAACGCAACTATAATTACCATAAACGGCTCATATTTTTGCAGTTTCGCTGCAGAGCGCGGCTCGCAGAAGTGCGTTGAATAACATGCGATGCGGCGGCCGGTCACCAATTTTTTTTTTTTGGCGGAGATCTTCGGCAAGTGCGCGTCTTAAACCTTATATAATAAATATTGGGGTGCATCAGATACAACACGATTTGGTACAAAAATAAAAGTTTTATTTGTTATTAATTGGCGTTTCGGGGATATTGAATTTATAGGTAAGCACTGATCGATTTCTTAAATTCATAATTCTTCAATTCGGAGATGACATTGGAGATTCCATGTCTTATGAAGAAATATCACATGAATCAAAATTCATAATGGGAGCTGGTATTGATTCGTGTGACCCCGCAGGTTTTCAATGACGGGCCGCCTGAGCGACAGATTCCGCCTGCGCGACGCGGCTGTGTCGGTGGGGGTGGGGGTGGAGTAAAGGAGGGGTGGCGGGGGAGGCGAGGTGACTGCGGGGGTGAGAGACCCGCGGCGGCCTGCTTTTAATATGAGATTCGAAAATTGGGCGCGCGTGAAGAACTTGCACATAAAAATGTGGCACTTAAAATCGGCGGCTGTTGGTTCGACGCCCGCCCGCCCGACCGACGCGCCCTCCCCAACCGTACAGGGTGTGTCTGCAGACGTGGACACGCCTCGTCGCCTGCAACACGAGCGATGGGTGCGTCTGGCTCTTGAAACGTCCAACAACAATGTTTCATCATCATATTAAAATACCGATTAAGACATTGAAAAATAATAAAATAAATACACTTTTAAGGAAGTTACATGGGCACGTGTATCTTGGAAAAAATTCAATATTATGAAATACAATACATTAGAAAAAACCAATTAAATGTTTAATATGTGGGACATCGAATTCTGTTTCCCTAAATCACACGTTTTTGTCTTTAAAGATAGGCGCTAAGTACAGAAACAAAGTTTCTAATCCCCAAACCGCGGTGTAAAAATTGTTTAAAAAAATCCAGTTTCTCGCGCGTTCTGCCGAAGGGTAATTCGATTAGGAATTAAATTGATCACGAGACGCCCGAGTACCTGCGACACGTAGTTCACCTCCAAGGGACAATAGACAACGTTAAGCAAAGTCAGCGTCAATCTGTTGTTTTGACATGATATAAGGAGAAGGGCAAGGCTTCATGAGCATCGGTGAGAAAGAAAAAAACATACTGTTGACAAGATGCCACCTACTTTATCCAAAACTTCATCAGAGCCCGCAGTTTTGCAAACACACCATATATCTTTCTAATGGAGCAAAATTCATTAGTGTTTTTTTAATCTTGTAAGGTGGCCAGCATATTAATCGATATAACCGACCAGAAATAAATACCAGTTGTCCATTCCCAGTCCTGGAAATTCAATAACTATTATTGCGAACATTGAAACATAAACCACTATTTAGATTAAACAAAGGACAATTTTTCCGAACCGATTTAAAAACATATCGAGTGACCAAATTATTTTTGACAGTTGCATTCAATATCAGCATTTAGCAATTTAATTGCCATTTTCACAAATAACAGAATATCACAAATACGCTCGTGCATAGAAGTAGAAATTTTTAACAAACATGATATTGAGTGATGTAATTAAATGTGGTACAAAAAAAAAAGAAAATTGATCAGAATCAATTCAGATCAGATTACAGCCAATTCAGACAATTGGATGAAAATGTAAAGGGGATCATGACTGATTTGTCGCTGCGCTTACTCACTATCAAACTCTGGCTAAAGGATCAAACAACATTAAATTAATAATCCAGACAATTTATGGCCCGCGTGTGGGATGACTTGAATTTTCACAACGTTTACCAATAAGGATTTTTCGAAGCTCGCTTATGGTGGGTGAATCTATAAGAATGAACTGCAATTCGATTATACACTCTGAATAGATCCGCTCGCCTCCCCAACACACACACAAAAATTAAGGAGATGGAATAAAAATTGAAAAAATTCCTATCTACACGTTTCGGAGATTCAATTACAAGTAATAAAAACTGAGAAACGAAATAATTGAGATTTAAACTCGGTGAGCCTCCCCCTCGCTTCTATACCACTCTCAGCTGCCACACTGCCAAAGGAAATGAGTTCAGTGGTATTACGTAAGCTCGTATACAATCGATCGACCAGGAATTGGTAAAATGAGGGAATATGGCATGGGGGGAAAATTTCCTATTGGCGCCATCTATCAGTTACGATCCGAACTACTTGGAACTGGAACATCGCGCTACTTAACGCGATATGAATGATTCGAGTTTCGCTTTTAACGAAGACACCACTGGCCGAAATAATGGAACCGATCGAGAATAGATCTAATTAAATACGACAGACTTTTCTTAATTTACTATAATTAACTCACTGAAAAAATATAAAAATATGAACATGACACTTAAAATGACAGAGAATTTCAACCAGGAATATTTGGTTTAGTCGAGTGAAAATAGAATTTACGGATAGATTCGACACTGTTTTTGAAGTAAATTTGGAAATAAATTCCATTGCAATTTGCAATGTGTTGCTCCAAAATAAATAGTTCTAGAACATTTTCAGCCGATCTCGATACAGTAGCATATACGCCGATCAAAATATAACACAATTGCCAGCCAGGTAATCTACTATTATTATGTCTGGTAATCAGAGATTCACAATCTTAAAAGTCTTCGTGGTCATCTTAAGAATGGTATACGCTATATACCTCTATTCAATTCATTGTTATTTGTGAAAACGTATTGGCGCTGAGGGAAAGAATCAAAAAAGCCTTTTTCACGAGTGTATAAGGGAAGGGAATTTTGGAAAAATTGTATAAAATGACTACACATTCTACCTCCTCCATGTCTTCGTTGCCGCCCTTCTAGTCTAATCGTTTCGCGAAAATTGATTTAAACGTGTAGCATCAAAGAGGATACACACACCACGTACTGACGTCAGTGACGTGCGCGGCACCACCTATAGCCAATCAGGGGCTTCCAATAATTATTTCGTCAGAAAAGAACGGCGCCGGATATCTTCGGCGCTCGCACGGCGTGATCTCGCGAGACACACGCTCGCGTCAAGGAAAAGTTTTCTTCTTTTTCAACCCATCCCCCCCCTTTCTTCCTTTCCCCTTTCTCTCCTTTCGCTCGGCAATATACCTGAGCACCTCCGTTCCACGCCACTATAGTGTGCCTACCCTAACTTAAGTTAGGTGATGTTCACGATTCTCTCGAACACCGTAGACACCCTGATGGTTACGTGCGTCACATCAGTTGGGAATATCGGCAAGGTCGATTATGTAAGGAAACCTCAAGATGCAGTCAGACCTACAGGCAATCTTCTACGAAGAGCGTCAACCTTTGGCGCAAATCGAGATCGAAATTTAAAAACATGACTTTCGTTCTGCCATTTACAAAAATTGGAGCAAAAAACAAAATACCCATTGGAATATTACAACTCCCATTGCAATCCCATTGGAACTCGAAATATTGGAAAGCTGTACAATTTTTGAGCTGCAGTTTTATCAATAAGTGCAAACTTGCGTATGTCTATTTCGGGATATTTAATTAAATGGATAGCTAAATTAATTCAGATACCTATGTTTTTTTTATTAGTTGAAAGCAAAATTAAAGTAACACAATTTATCGCATTAATATTGTGTAAAATATACTTTGGACGACAGAGAGATAGCTGCTCTTTAATTCCAATAGCGCTGCTTGCTTTCGATTAATTATTTTAATTTATTAAGTTGAGCATACAGTTTAGTGAATTCGGAGAACTCAGATAATGAATGAATTTGGAGAATTCCCAAAACACGAGTATTTTTTAAAAACCGTATCCGGGTCATTATAACCGAATCAGATAACCAAGCATCAATTATAAGCAGCATGGATACCTAAAACATCTCGGCGCTCGAGATATTTAAGGTGTTCGTCATATTTATTTTTATGAATGATTTTAATGGTTTGCTCGATTAGGAATTGTATTTTTTTTAAATATCAAATGTCAGTGGAAAGTCGACACAACATTGGTACACAATTTCCGTCAGATAATGCGACCTGTGGATTAGAATTCATTATTCATATTCATAGTACCGCATTCGACGGCCACCAAATACGTTCGGGCGGTGTTAGGAGGACTCAGCCCTGGTGCTTCCACCACTTTCTCCTTCCTCCACCCATCTTCCTCTTTCGTTTCTCTCTTCATAGTAAAGGAACGCCCCGACTGAAGCAACTTTAATTAACGGCGTTGATTTGTGCGCGAGATAACACGCTAATTGAAATATAATCCAATTGTGAAAGGAAAATTTTTTTTCGACACCCCCTTTCCACATACTTGGCTTTCGCCTTTCCCTGGCTAATCGGTTCGATTTTCACCAAAATGCGAACCTGGTGGTAAAATTCGACAACCGCATCATTGGGATCGGTTGCAAGAAGGGTACAGTGAATCATTGAGAAAAATAAGTTCGCTTCAAACCCTGTTTTACCTGAGTAGAATCGGGCGAACCTGGTGGTAAAATTGGGCAACAGATTTCAATAGCTAATCCTGACAGCAGGCTTATAGCAGAATCAATGAATGACTGGGGGACCATTTAACTCTTTGCACTAGAGCTAGGATGTTAACCAGATGGCAAAATTCAGTCGATCACTCTTTTGAATTAGGCCAATCTTTACAGATATATGTCATGTTTGCATTTTTAAATAAAATACTAGTAAAGCTTCTAACCCTTTTCCCGGTATAGTTATCAAGCGAGTCTGGTGGTAAAATCAAGTAGATGAATCCTTTAATTGAACAAATAAAAACCGGTAAAAAAGCTACTGGGGACGGGAATCATTGCATCTTTGGATTTCTTTTTTCCAGATTAGATTTTCCTGCGAACCACCAAGCTATTCCAGTCATTTCAGGACCTATTTTTATTTATTCTAATCTACAGTATATCCGATTTAAAATCGATGAGAGCATCACTTATCCGCTCCGTTTCCGAGCAGATGTGGTGCGAGCGGTCATGCGTGCGCGCCGCCATTTTAATCCATTTATAAATTTAAAATTAAAAAAAATCACAGGCGTATCGGTCCTGCATCAGCATTACCTCTACCCCCACATCAGTGTACAGCCTCACGAGTTGTTATTTCCCTGACTGAGCACACTCATCTAACATATGTTAGGACTGATTCAAAGCGGCTGTTGCCGGGTACCGCCTGACGTGAATACCTTACCCTTTTCACTCCCGATTAGCATCAGGGCTTTACAGAGGGGATAACGTACTTCAAAACAGGCTTACCACCAGTGATTGGTGACATGATAATGTGGGGACGGACTGCCCGTGGCCATTTCATGAAAAAGACAGTCCCTCTATTCTATCTCATTTACACATTTTAGCTCATCAAAAATTCGGAAAATACTTTTCAAAAATAAAATATACTGTAATTTTTTTAGCAGCACTTAAGACATAGTGGATATCAAATATTGTCTCAAAATCAATTTCAACTAAAAGTAAGGTAACATAAGTCCTCGCATTTTTAAAAAGAAGTAATTTTTAAAAAATTGAAAAAAACGAAATTATTACTACAGTATTTTTAAATATTTCATTCTTCATTTCAGATTCCTTCAATTTTATCAATAGTTTGTGCACAAAAAAAATATAATACGACACGATCACATAAAAAACAAATCGCCGAAACCGTTACGATGTAGAAATATGAGATTGCGAATTAGACAAACGCAAAATGACAAATGCACGTTGGATGACTTGAAAATGTGAAAGTAATATTTTCTTGGAGAAAGTGGTATTGGTTTTATTTAATCACTGAAGTGAATATCACAACAGGAGTTTCTGTATCACTTGGCGTTTAGCCACAAAAGTGAGGGACACATTTTCACCAGTAACCCGTGATCGAATATTCGAAAGCCCGCGCCGGGAATCGAACCCAGGACCGCCGTACCACCGTCAATCGCTAAAACAATTGCGCTACGACGAGCCGTATGTAATTTAATAATTAGATAATTAAAAGGTAGTTAATTTGATAATTATCAAAGTTGGGCATTTCTATACCGTGTAGACCCTTTCAAAGCCTCTATTTATCCTTCAACATTAAGTCAGAAATGTAAAGTGAGTTTTGCTTAAGAACATTATTCTTATAAATATGTTGACTTCACAGTCACTTCTGAGTTATGTCAGACATGAAAATGTGGAGATAAAGCGAAAATTGCAAAGCATTTAGAAATGTTACTCCCCACAATGTGTTTCAAAAATGTCCAAGAACTTTGAAATACCAAAACAAAAAAATTATCTATCAATGAACTCTCTCTGCCGCACATTGCACTGAGACGGCCAAAGAGATATGATTAGAGAGAGAGAGAGACAATGAAATTATATGTAAGTGGAAAAAAATTATAATGCGCGTTCGTAGTGCGTTATTAGCATATACAGTAGAATCAGGCAACTTCATGGATGAACGTGAAACCCCCGACGATTAAAAGATCATCAGACACAATTTACGAGATTCGATGCTCATATTTTGTAGACCTATCTAAATAATATTTGCCATGCGTAAAGCTGAATTCTGCCATGGGCAGAGAGCGATGCAGTAAATAAATGGCTTCTAAAAACCCTACAAAAACGTCCGAAACGAATCGTTTAGGATTGTAATAAGGTGGCATCCCCTCTCGTCCGAGATTTATTAAACTCGTACACGAAGACATGACCACCAACATGATATTCGAAACCTACCTGTATAGGGAGACATGCATGCAGACATACAATCGTATCAATCAATCGAATTGCGGAACCAGTTTCACTTATTTAAAAAAAAAATGACTGCATGACTTTTAATGGACGGGGAAAACATATTTTGGGTAGGAGCACAAAGCTCCTCTTTTGTAGATGTTCAATAGGTGAAACTTCTTACAGGTTCGATCCCCCTACATCTCAATCCGTAGGCAGTAGGAATAACTGACCAATCGGGATGACCAGGATCTACCAGAATCTCAATTTAAATGATATCCAGACCAAAATGGTAGATATGAAGAAGTAGCTAGGATGATTGTTTGGACTGCAATCGAGAGTCGGCAACGAGATCGTCGATAAACAACGTTTATTTCAGGTATCGCTAATCACAAATTTCTTAATTTTTCCTGAAGATCAGATATATTATCGACGATCCTGTTACCGACTCTCGATTGCAGTCCCACATTTTTGTGATTTCAAGTCCATTTTACGATCGTATTGATTCACTAGATGAAAAGAAAAGTACTACCAGAATTTGCATTTCTCTCTTGGGAATAATTACGGGCTTACCATTTGCATTTTAGTTAATATTTTATTCGCTACAGCGCAGGTAACGGCAACTCTGTATATTCGAGTAAAAATAAGAACGGCTTAAATGAAGTCGCTCGAGGTAGGTAATCCTGCTTTTAGGTTTAATAATATTACAGGTACCCTATTTAAGTTATTTTAAATTGAAGATGCTGCCCGTCCTTTATAAAATCAGACATGATCTCAACCCCACCCAATGTAACGATAATGGTGACGCAACGACCCCTGACCAAGGCTCTAAAGTCGGCCTATTAAGGCGTTCGCAGTGCTCGGAGCGGTGAATAGGGATTTGACGGACTCGGCGCCACTTTGCGGCGACAGTGGTCAACTGATGTCGCCTGCCAAATGGCGAAATAAGCGCTCATCGTCCATTTAACGCAAAGACAGTCCATGTGGTTGTGACTTTGAACTCTTGTACATCTAGTTCTTAAACCAGTTATTGTGATCTACTGTTTCACTCAATACGTCTTAAATTTTCACTAAAAAATATATATCGTTTTCTCCTCCGAAAGATCCATCTACTAATCTACTAAGTGATTTGAGGGCGAGTGACAGCTGCTTCATACACGTCCCGCTATATATCGTTCCGTGTGTATCGATGAGAAAGCTTAACTCAAGGTGCATACATACATAGGCCGTATATCTGGCGCTCGTATCTATCTATCAATGATGCACCCATAACTCTCCGCACAATCTATTATGTATCGTCGGCCCGGCGCAACGTTACCGAACACGGAAACGTATTTACCGTATTAACATTGATAGCAAATCACGACACGCCAGGTCACAGCGGCCTACATCCGATTCGCCTAAACGATATGCAGGCCGCTCCGCAGGTATACATACATATTGCGTTTTCTTTTTTTAGCAACGGCAGCGTGACTGGCGGATTTTTGCGACAACAGAAAAACGAAACGAGAACCGTTTCGTGGTCGGGCGTCAAACCCCATTTTTGGAATCACTGTTGCTACACCGTTGCGTCAGTTTTAAAATTTACTAACCTATTTAGTGATCAATTTCAATTCAATATTTTCGTATATTCGTAGTATGACGGCGATAATTTTTGAACATTCTTAAAAATATGTCAAAGATTAAGCATAAATTGGAAAATCTAAGCTTAATATTTTCGAAGACGATTTTATCAAATGATTGTTTCATGTGAAGTATTTGCACATCAAATTAAAAAAAGAATCAGAAATAAAAAAACTAACACCAGTTGTCAAATATAAAATTGCTCGTTTGCGTTATTTTGAAGTTAAACTTTTTTTGATAAAGCTTTGTTTGTTTACAACAATTGTTGAGCATTACAATTATAATTAATAATTCTTTTTTCGTGAACGCGATGACCATCATCTTTAATAAGATCGCATTTTCCCAATTCTTTATTAAGAACTGAGTAAGCCAAAGAGGGCTTCCTGCACCATTTGCAGACGCGTCGGCGTTTTTGACCCCTTACAGCAAAACATCTTTCGTAAAAGTGAAAAGGCGAAACAAGACTATCTAACCGCAAACCATATGAGACGTTAAAAAAGCAACGCTCAGATTGCTATCGCTCTGACAACATTGGAAATTGTTTTACAAGAAGATATCAATCTCATTGGAATAAAATACTTGTTTACAAAATGACGTGGTGAAAGGGTTAAGGGCCAGTAGCACAATCTCATAAAAACGACGTCATAACGTTAAACGTTTTTCACAACAAATGCGACACATTCGAATCTCATCAAACCTTATCGAAATCTTATCAAAAGAACTACCCATCGAAAAAAGAAGAATGATTCATTTCGTCACACCAAAGAAGCGTAATGTTAGAAAATACCTGTAAAATGAACAAATACAAACCCCCTTTGCCAACAACACACATTACAACAGCATCGCGCCAGTTACTTTTTCAAATAACTTTACAAAAACTTTAAAATAATTTTTTTTGCACATCAATGGATTAATCAAATTAACATTGTAAAACTAAAGGCGAGACGAGAGCAGTCAAAAATCATGATATTAAGTCCCAAATAAATCATGTAGTTTACGAGTGACAGGTTACTTTTGTAAATTGGTTAAGTCACGACAAATAAGAGAGCGAAAAGAATATTCCTGTCATGTATTCGTATTTCTCACGCCTAAATCTGCATCCAGCATGTGGCTTAAATCATTTTGACAATATTGGGTTGGATATCGATTTATTTACCTGTCAAGTCTCTAGGGCAGGAAATGACAAACGCATTCGATAGATTAAGGCGGTGGAAATGCAAACGCGCTCTCCTTCGAGCAGGTTTTCCCTCCGACACATGAACATAAACGAAGCACGCCACTTACCTAAAAAGAAACATAAAGAATAGCCACAAATTAGTGATTGATACACACACATTAACGCCCAATTTTCATTTTTAAATGATAAAAGTACTAATCACTACCGTCGCTCGACTAGTGGTTACCAGTTTTGAAATAACGAGAAAGTGAAAAAGAAAAACAGAACGCGTTCTTTCATGAAGAACGTCGAACAGAGAACAACTTTATCAATGAGAAATGAACATCCTGGCAAGAAGCATATCCAGCTAAGACTCTCTCCTCAGAATGTCTCTACTTAATTTCCAAATTTGCTTTTGAGCACCACATTTTCAAACAATTTGCCAAACTACCGTTTTGAGTTTTAGGCGAGTTGCAAAAACTAAAACGGTCAAATTCATCACTGTACATGAATGAGACCCAGGAGGAATGGAAGATAAAATAACAACATAAAAATGAGCATACAATTTAATTTCTAATTTCTGCCTAACCATTTTTTCAGATATTTTTTTAAAAATAGCAGAAACACACAAACTGATGAAAATGTGAAAAATTAAAAAGAAAAACTCGAATTAGGTGCGCGATGTCGACTGCTCTTATTTTTATCTCTGGGTTTTTTCAGGGTTCACAATTTTGAATATGTACACAAGACCAGTAAATAAAAATAGAATAGTTTTTATATTGTTTACCGCAGGCCAGTCTACCCAAAGACAAAAAATATGAATCGGCGACTGGAGCCAGAGGGAACCAAGATATGGGGGGGGGGCTGAACTTTTATTATATCAAAATTCGTATAGACGTAACTCCGTAACCGGAAATGAAATTTTTTGGTGCGTGACGGGAACTGCGCTCTCCTTCCTAGTCATCCCGGTGGCGCATCTTTAAAAAAAAAACAAGCAAAAACACTCGCAATGTGCTGGGATGAGCAGAATGAAGGGCAAAACTATAGAATCGCGTCAACCTCACAACAAAAATAAACCAAATATGCCTGCGTCATGAAAGCCTAAAGTGCGACCTCTGCTGTCATAATGAGGAACAATCATTTCGATGCCGAACAATGTAAAATAGAAAAGGAAAGTGACACCGAGTCTAATATCATTGAATCGAACCGCATTATTAAACGGAACTAACGAATGGAATTGAAACGGGGCGAGAGTTTATGGAATGCTTGCATCAATCTACGTAAACGACCGTTCTAATATGTGGTGACGTCACTTCCGGGGGTTGTCACGTCGAAAAGAGACAAAATACAATCAGTACATCCAGCTGTACACCGGAGCAGATTCTGCTGCGATTTTTTCAGTCTTTCCCGTTTTCGGGACGATTATGATGAACATTTACGCGTTCACAGCGCTCCTTGCGGTGAATTGAACTTTTGAAGGACTAACGGAGTTAGAAATTCGCTCCACCTACGATTCGATTCACCGAAATCTTGTACGAAGTATCGTTGTACGTGGCCTGTCTCTAGCCGGTGGTCACAGGAGGATGGAACTACGCGACACTTCTCACTGTTCTCAATCGGATCGAATGAGGGCACCCGAATTAGCAACATCAATAGGAATGGCTCAGACGACAGCTTCATAGACCTCGAAAGCACCATGTAAGCCGCACGCGAAATTTGCCACCATTGGAAAAACCCTATGCAAATTCAGCCGTCAAAGACCATCGGCAGAGAGTTCCGAAGAACGGCGAAGAAGCAAAAAAAAAAAAAACACTGTACCATAATAATAAAAAAAATCGTGCCATCGATGCGCAACGGATGCAATGTCGAAATCTCATTTTACTTTCGAACGCCAAAGTTCACCGCTTCACCAAGGAACACCAACCCACCCTGACCCAATCCACTCTATCTATACTACTCGTTTATTCGCCGACGAAGACGCGGGGGAAAAAACGAACCCACCCAAAAATACTCAAAAAATGGTGAACCTAGTTTCATTTTCCTTTGCACCCCCCGCCCCTGCACCACCCCACCCACCTACCACTTGCCGCCCCTATCAACTCGGCAACTCAGGGCAATCTTTGGATTGAGACGCCCTGAGCAAGAAGTAAAAATCTTTAATACAATTATTTAAAAGAATTATATCACATATTACATATGTGAGACTAAGCTTAAGATTTTATCATTTTCTTTGTTTTCAGCTTGAATGAATAGCTGCTATTCAGTATTCCCGTAGGGATCGAAAAGGTTCGATTCCCGACAGAGACCTTCGGAATTTTTCGGGCGAAAAAAATTCAAACACACGCCCTCTACCGGAATGGAAGTAAAGCCGTGGGACCCGTGCCTGAACGATTTCATGTACATTTTAAAGACCCCTTAGAACAATTATCAATGTTGCCTCCTGTTTCTTTTTCTTTTTAGGGCGGAAACACTTTAACAAACACTGGTTAATGGGACGACAATTTTGTCATTTGGATGGTTGTAATTGTTGGTGCTCTATATAATGACGCCTAGTCCACAAAATTCCCAATTAACCGTTGGGAGCGCTGGTTGATTATCCAAAGGAACTATCGAAAGTATTATCGATAGTTGATCGAACCAATGGATTATGTCGTTATCAGAGTTTGTTTGCTCGTTTCAAATAAGCAATTGCTCAGTTGATCAATATCTAAATACACCATAAAGGAAATAATTCTGGCTAATTATAAAATATATATAATAAATACATGAAGTTCAAATAATTTTTCAACGCCCTGGCCGGATGCTCGCGTAGTTCCACTAGCTCAGAAGAAGGCGCGGCACGCCACCCACACACCTCACAAATACCCCGAGGCGACATCAAGCGCGGCCATCAAAAATGCAAGATTCCAGATGTGACAATAAATTGGAAAACGTCTGCACTTTATGGCCCCGGCCCCACTTTTCGCGCCTGCCACGACCCCTCGCGGGCGCACCACACACACACAAACGTAGGGCCCCGCTGCCCCCTCCGGCACATCACACTCACACACAAAATAAAAATGGGAGAAAAAAAAAATGAGAAGAAAAAGCCAAAGAGGAACAAGAAAAAAGACGAAGAAAAAGGAGCAGAAAAAAAAATGCAGACTGTGTCGTCACCCCAACCGCGCCCGGGACCTAACGAAATTTAAATTCAATCATTTATGAATAAATGCATGCGTGAATAATAATAAAAAATTGGCAAAGAGGGAAGGGACAAAAAAAAATGATAAAAAAGCGGCGCCGATGCGTGCATGCTGTTGGCGCTAGAAGATGATTACATATTGGGCTCGAGTCTTGATGCAGCAGGAGTAAACGATCTGCCCGATAGGTTCGAACATGCCACGACGACTTACCCCATTGCGCACTAGACTCTGATCCTCTAGAGACCCTTCCCCCAGATTCCTGAAATGGACGCACTGTTGTCGAAAATTCCGGAAACTGGTCTCTTTTGTTCCCCAAAACATTGCCACTATTCGAACATAATTCAGTTTTAGATTTTTTAATTCTGGCTCCATGACTATGGGGAGATTTTTCATCCAAGTTATGGGGGATGTGGCAAGGTTTCATGAGTCTATGTTTATTTTTTAAACAAGAAGGGTGCCCCGGCTTTGCCTGGGTTTACAGTAACAACCAATGAGCAATGTTAAATTAAAAAGAATCATTTTGAAAATATCTATTTGATTATATTATGTTTTTTTAATATTGTTATTTTATTTCATTTTTATATTGAAAATATTATTCCGGTAATAGTATGTGGTATGGTGTGTGTAACAGCCTGGTTGGGCTGTTTTTGTCTTTTTCTGTGGTGTGCTGGTTTAATGACCAGCCACCACAGATGACAGG
>JAQGBY010003134.1:0-20270 GCA_034698785.1 Mycogona germanica
CTAGAAAACCGTGGGAACTGACGCTACAGATAAGACCATGACGATTCACATCAAACAATTTTACCACATCCACATCTGCCGTGGAAATTAATATTTCTATTTATAATTACCCAAGTTAGACAGTACCTTAACGGACATGCCTAACTCTGCATGCATGTAACTATTGTTAATCATATTTCGTTGATAGACTCGCGTCAAATTAATAACCAACACTTAAAACTTGGAGTTGCTCTTGAACATTCAGTCAATTCTAGTATCTTTACGTGGATGGAGCAATCCACTTGTGGGAAAGTTAAAATGAAATATGTGAAATTATGTCGGCGTTTCAATTCGTATTTATTTTTGGCGAACCGAGTATAATATTTCGTATTCTTACACTTAAGCAAAAATTTAAATACCATGTATCTGAGAACATTTAAACAATAAGAGAAACCGATTTTTCTTTTTCGAATTACCCATACATGTGTCAGGAGCACTCAAATCTGAATCATCAACGCCAATTTCTTTCGGGTTATCTCAATCATAATTTAAATGATATTTTTTATTGGCGCATGCTTTGATGACGTCAATTAAACAAAAAGTACCAGAATGTTTTCTTTAGGCCTAATCGGCATCATGATTTAGATAGTAGTATTTTCTTGTGTTTATTTAACGTTTGGTCTTGTGAGGATGGAGGATGGAGGCCGACGTAGAAAAGTTTCTCCACGCATCCGCGTTCGGTCTCGCTTTTCTGTTGTGTGCCGCCGAGAACACTCAAGAATGCGAAGCCCAGAGGCTTGATTATCTTGTATTTTTATGGAGCCGCGCCTCGGGAGATTGCTGGCGAACGTGCTCAGCTAGAGATGGATCTAGAACGGAGAGAACGAAGACGAGGGTAAACCGAAAGGTGTCTTGCTACAGAATATTTGCTACTTGCTACAGAGAGCTAGGCAAAATTACCAGGTCGCCTCCTGGGGGGTTCTAGTTCTAGTTCTGGACCTCCTTAACAAATATCTCAGATACAACTGGTCGTTCGACCCCCGCCTTAGGCCCCTCTCTTGGGGGCTGTTTGTGGGTACATATTGTAATTGTAATTTCTTAGATTCGGCTTTAAGGGGTTCCGATGATTAATTTGCTCAGATACTTTAATTTTACCGTCGTGTAACTGTTCGACGACGACGTATGTGGTAAAAATCGGAATGAAAAATAGCTGACCACATTTGTCGCCTGTTGCCCCCCGCCTAAAATGAAAACTGTAAAAATAATTTGCTGGGGGTAATTGCAGGACAAACAATTGAAACTCGGCAACGAAGATCGTTCATGAACTATGTTTTATTTTATCTTCCAGACAGCAATCATTACAGTATAATAAATTAGACATATGAAATATGTATTTATTTTGCGAATTGCATTTTTATATGGGTACAGAGAATTGCATATATTATGCATATCATTTATTATAGTGTAATTGGTAGCGGTATTGGGTTCTTAGAGAATTCTCAGAGTCTTCACTTAAATTGACACATCTTCAATAATTTTTAAGCACTGGGTGCACTTTATAATAATAGTGTTTCATGATTTAAATAGGATGATGTTAAAAAATTAAACGTTTCTATCAGCAGTGGAGTACTGACCCTGGCGCAGTAATTTTGTTTCTGCGCTTTACTTGATGAATTAATAAATTTATTAACTATGGTGTGACTCTAACGGGAAATGTGTATTGGCCGAAACACTTAAAGGGGCACAAGGATATCCTGTAGTGCGCTATACAGTGATGGAAACTTTAAAATAAAAAATTCGCCAATAAGACTGAAGAGTTTGATAACAGTTAGTGCTGATAGATTCGTTACATATTTTGAAAATTTTCATATCATTGTTTAGAAAACATTTTAAATTTTCATACTCATTTCCTATTGAAATGAAATGGATTGAATAGCTTTAAAAAAATTACACACAACTTCGTATAATTGTCTCTGTTCTTTGAATGTGAAATATGACCGAAATGAACCATTTACCAATATTGGTATCCATATAGAAATAATTACGGTGGTATTATGAATATTCCTATAATAATGGTATGTCTGTTCTATATAAGCAGTGCTTTTGTTCCCATTATTTTCGACGTCTGTTACAGCCTGTCACAACAGGCAGGATTATCCCTGCTGAGTTCAACTGGAAATACTTTTAATTAGCATCTGGCAATTAAATTACGTAAACATTTGATTTGTCACGCCCCGCATGAGACTATGAAGCCCCCGTTACTCGGTTACCCTTCAATGTACTCGTTTGTATGATTCATTGCTCGCTGAATCATAATACGATGAAGCCGCCTTTATTTATGAACCTCCATCTTTGCAGCTTACATACGTGCTCGTACATAGTACAACATATACAGCCGTAGGGCGCTATTCATTAGCTTATTTGCGTGCCTTTAGGGCCGTTGGCTTTACGTAAGCCGCTAAATAAGTTCAGGCAGAATTATTTGCCAGAGATCATCGTCACCCCCATGTACACATACAGTTGAGAACGAAAATATTAAGAAGAAAGGGTTCACTAATTTTACTCTTTATGTTTTAATTTCTGAACTCAATATTGTAAAGCACACCTTGTTAACCATTTCTGACTCCAAATGAAATATTGATAATTATCCCAATTTCATTTATTTTAATATTAGGTAATGGGTATTTTGGGGGTACATTGTGACTTCTCATTTTACAAGCGGTACACTGTAATTGGAAGGAGTTTAATTTTAAATGTACAGTCAGACATAAATACGGTATAGGATAGTGATGGTTACATGTTTAAATAATTTTTAAAGATATGCTTTGGATACTTGAAACACTGTAATTGGAAGCAGTTTCATTTAAAATGTTCAGTCACACATAAATACCGTTAAGGATAGTGTGGGTTAAATGGTTAAATAATTTTTTAAGTTATACTGCAGAAAATTGAAACACATGTTTACGGTTTACACACAGTACAGTATTTCCATCGTAATGACAAGTAACCTTTTGATTTAAAGTTTGCAGAAAGTTTAATCCTATATTAATGAATTATTAGCACATTAATTCATTTATTTATGCAGTTGAACTGTTATTCAGTTTCTATGCTGGTACCATCATGGCACCTTATCTTAAGGTACTAGTTTTCCTTACATCTGTGTGAATAATTTGTTGTAAGTCTGCTTGTTGATGGATCTTCCGCCGTTCTGGAATAAATACGTCTCTCACTGTTTTTCGTCGATCTTGTCCAGTGTGCCCTGTTCGCTTCATGCCGCGTCCATTAATCAAAAAGACACGCTCGCACGTACTCATGCAAACAGTCATCTCAAGTGTAGTTTGCGCCTGTGTTACATACAACAACCAATTTGCATTCCTCGAGTACATAAAAGACAACGATGATTGTGTGTGTGTTAGAGAGAGAGCGTCGTCCGTATAAATCACACAGCCGTTGCTCGAATTTTTTTCTTCATCTTCCGCCATCGGGGTGGGGGGAGCTAAGAAAGGTTTTTGTATGCAAATCTCAACTAATATATATTTTTGACGTATAATCAATATTGGCAGTATGAATTTTAACTAAACAGAGCTGTTCTCCTCACACGTGGCTTTTAGCTACGCTATTAGATGAATGTCGAAACTGACGTCATAGCGGGTGTGTGTGTGCATGGTAGAGAACTCCTCATAAGGGGGTGCGTACGAATATTCCAGTCATAAAGGGTGTGTGTGTGTGTGTTTATATGGTATACGAACGCTAGCTGAATCGCTACATCGATATCTCGCGTTGCGCAGAATAAAATTATCTTGTTGCTGGTGGCGAGGTCTTTTTTTAATTAAAAGCGCCTGCGCCAGTCGCTATCTGCAGACGTAAATTGAAAACAAATATATCAGAAATTGAATTGAGAATATTGAATTACTTTACAACACGGTAGAACGCGTGAGGGCGCTGCTGAATTTTTGGGCGCAGTGCCTTCGGCTAGTGCACACGTAAAGGGCGATGAAATATGCAATTTCCGCAATCTCGACAAAGGTTTGGGGGCATAGGACGGTTGAGTGACGAAGGACTGATTAAACAGAACCCTGGATCGAGAACGAGCAAGAATGGTAAACTCCAAAAATTGTAATTATTAAATTATTGCTACCCGCGAATCACGGTAATGTAATATCTGAGTGAAAAATACACGGATGGTGTTGAGTTGCACTGCAAAAATTGCGCCGCGTTTTGTTGAGAAATCGAGTTGCGAATGCCATGCTAGAAAATTATTGGGCTTCCACATTATTGTTAGAAGTACTACTGAATATAAATGGAAAAATATGTAATATTATTCTGCCAAGACTAGCTTTGAAAGTGACAGGAACGTTCAACTCTGTATTGATCGTCAGTGCATGCGCTCATCTTCGTTGAAAAATGCTGATATTAGAAGAATCGGCATTTAAAAAAAATTTCATAACCGGAAACGCATCATAATAATTGTTGACGGTTGACGGATCAATTTTTAAATAACGCTATGCCTCATTTAGTACACGCTTCGCTTCCGTTAGGATTGTATATAAAGAGAATATATCTGTCTTCGAACCTCGTCACCATAGTTATCAATTTTTTTAGAATGACTACGACGCCTGCTAACCAAAGATAATTCTTTATTTGTTCTAACAATGAGTTTTCGTTCACCATAAAAAAATCCCATTGTACAGGACAAAAATACATTATTGTTCATTTTAGTTTTCCGTTGAACTGATTTATTTGGTCTTTGTTCGTTACGTTTATCTGCTGGAGAATTTCTTTGAAGTGCTGCTCATAATGCAAGTGTGACGTAATTTTTCAAAAGCGAATCAATTGACATGTCACGACATCTGGTGGTAGTTTCAGCATTTATTGATCTGGTATCACTGGATAAGAACGCATGAGTGCATAGAGTGCAAAACCTTTACAAAATCTAACTAGAATTTCTAACAACTGTAACAAATATCGCTATTTCAAATTTTCGGTTTTGTTGCATTATTTTCAAAATCTAACTAGAAAAATCACTATTTCAAAAAACATTATTGAATATTTATTTATAGATTCGTGATACTTGTCATTAAATATATTTCTGAAATGTACTATTACATATATTGCATTTTTCTATTTGCTGAATTTGTCTCGTTGTATTTTTGCTTGCACAAAACATTGTGAAGTCACTTCGGGAGTTCTTGATTCGTTTAACAATTTGAGTTATCCACTTGATATCACCCATTGAAAGAAGAATTGAATTTTGCTACGCCCCCATACGTGGAGCGCCTTTGGAAATGAGATAAAACGGTTTATTTTCATTCACTTGTAATGTACGTGCCATTTATATATATTCATGTACGTCAAAATTTAGAGTTACTTAAAACGCTTCATTTATTTTTATGTCATTTTCGTTTTGCGTGTTGCGCGCGCATTCGTCTAAACCGCCCGAAATAAGACTTATTTTTGCGCTGCAAAACACAGGGGCAGGCGGTGGAATGATTGTCGAGGAACGCCTAAATGCTTTTTCACGGTAGACCCAAACCACCGCCATTATCTTTTTCACTGTGTCAGACGAGAGACACAAAACCAAATTCGCTCGGCGCAGTGTTCTTGCATATGTGGACTCAATGTGGCGGCGAATACCACCAAGTGCAGATTTAAGACAAATGGAAACCCATTCTACAACACACTGCATTAACTCACATGAAAATAGACGTCCACGAAATACATGTATCTTGAGGGCATGTACACTGTGAATCATGGCATCTGAATTACATATCGAAGCGTGGCTGCTTGAAACCAGATTTTTCTGGATGTCGGTTGTAGGGTTTGACGTGTTGATCAATTCCGCGCCATCACCCAGAAGACAGAAGTGTGGAGATAGAGGTAGCGCGTTCGCCTCAAAAGCCCGTGATCGCGGTTTCGATTCCGGCCGACACCATCGGAATTTTTCGGGCGAGAGAAATGCTTTCACGCGCCTTCTTTCGGAATAGAAGTAAAAATCATGACCCGTACCTGTACGATATCGGGACGTTAAGATCCCTTTCCTAGGCAGCCTAGGTTAGGCAAAATGTCCAGGTCGCTCACTGAGGGGGTTTTGAGATGTTCACATTGGTTTACCCCCTTAACAAACATTTTTAACCAAGAAGTCGCTGGTTGGACATAATGTACATGGTTTTAAACAATGGATACAAATAAAATTGCGGATCACTAGCTGTTCGTTCAAGAAACGAGTAGCGGTGCGAAATAATATTAGCACGGTTCTGCATAAAATAACATTTTCAAATAGATGTAGCCTGAAGGAGATGTGAATATTTTACAGTTTCAAAAATAAAGAAATCGGTAATATTATACATCATATACAATGATTGTTGGCTAATTTTAATTAATTTGCTGGGTTAAAATTTCTCAGCATAGTCATTAGTGTTGCGTCAAGTTGTAGAAGTATTTAAGTACTTCAATTACTGGTAGGAGTGCTCCTGAGACATCTGCGAAGAAAAATTCGCCTCTTGGAAACCATTAAGTACGATCGCTGCATCAACACTATTCGATGTCAATGCGAAAAACAATATTTTATACAGTTTCTCTGTCCACGTCACTCTCCATCATTTGTCACATCCTCTGTCGAAACGCTCATCATTACCATCGCCTAGACTACTACAGTAGTTCTATCCTGGAACAGTTCAGAGTGATAAGCATAGTTCTTCTTGGCGGAGGACTGTCCACATAAAATCTGTTTTGGTGAGAGAGATCCACGCGACCAAGGCCGTTGTAGCGATCGACATTGGGCCCAGTCTTTTTTTATTCTACGGTGCGAAATGTCGCGAGTATTTTTTTGTGTGTGTGTGTGTATGTGGGGAAAGCCGTTATGTCGTGAGTGGCAGGATGAGATGGTGTGAAAAAGATAACCAGATAAAAGAAGAGAGTTGGACCGCCCATGACAACAAAGCGACGCGGAGACAGCGGAACAGAAAAGCCAGCACTCGGGCCGTTGTTGAAGAAAAATACTGCAAATCCCATGGTTGCACATTTGTACGAGTTTGTCCAAATCCCATTCGCTCGAGCCAACATTTCAACACTTGCTCCACTCGGTCTGGCGCTGTGTTCCTTTACATTTGTAGACACGCACTTTTTTTTTTGCTCTATAGACATTATCAATCTTTGGTCGCAAAAAGCATACACGAGCGTATATACCCACAGCATAGGCAGATTTATTCAGTGTTAAAATAAATGCGTGAAAAGTTCGTGCCACGAAAGTAACACCAACTAGCGGATGTCGGTATGTGCGCACTTGGCCCGGAAATAATGGTCACTAGACCAATAAATTGCAGATAAACTGTTCGATAAACTGCAATCGAACAAAGAACTATTAATTGGAGACGTCAGTCGAACGCTAGACCATTTGAAGCGATAATGCCGATTTTGGCGAAATGCTCAATCCACAACTGCACGTACTTTATGGTACGTTTTTTCTGGAGCATACTGTACGGATTATATTTAAAAAGATAGAAATTGTCCGATAAACTGCAATCGATAATCGTCTATATTTTATTATTGCGAAGAACACAGACGATTATTATTCGATTTATTAATAAATTGAGACGTTGTTAAACATGGATAAGCTTTTTAACGCCACTTAAAAGTGATATAGAATGAGTGATCTTCGCTAACTGTATATATATATATATATAATATTAAAATTATATTTATTTATTATTTCAAATGATATTACATCAATATGGCCAGGTCAATTACCGAGCTATCTTAATCGACTGCTTTAAAGTGATTAAAAAACAGAATTTTAATTTTCATAACGTGTCATTATCCTGTTACCTTACAGTTGTATTATTTATTGCATTTACAATTTTGTAAGTAATGCTGATAGTAGCACCTCTTATAGCAACAAACAATATTAAAACATGCAAAACTACTTGAACTATTTGAAGTTTGCGACATTTTTTGACTACTATGCATTGCAATATACGCCATGCACTTATTGAAATGAAGCAACATTTTGAGGAGTCGAATGTGTTGAAAATTAGATGAGTTCAAACAGTTTTTCGAATTCAAAAAACCTAACCCCTTTTCCTCAGAGATGCCTTGATTAAGAAATTGTAGATTTGCGAAACACAATAAACAACAACACTTTCGTCACTACCCAAGAAATTTGAATAACTAAAATAAATTTGTGACCAAAATCCGGTGAGTACATACGTTTGTCTTTGTGTTTTGCAAATCTACAATTTCTTAATTTTTCCTGAAGATCATATATCAACGTTGTTTATCGACGATCTTGTTGCCGACTTTCGATTGCCGATCAATTATGCTAGCAACCACAGCAAGGTTCGCTTAGAACTTTCTTTAATTTCGTATTGTCATCTTACGTGCAACGACAGTTTCAGTAGAATTCAAGACGATCGCGAAACCCGCTAATATTGTAATTTAAATTAATCATTTATAGTCATTCCAATCATGTTTTTATTTCTTTCGAATATGTGTTGAGCGATTCAGCACATTCTGTGTTTACCGTGGTACTCGTTCTGTCAATTGCGGTGAAATTATTTTTTTGTTAGACACTTCGTTCCCTAGTTTAATTAAGAATGAGAGAACGCGTATGTTAATATGGGCGGTCTACTCGAATACTTCACTTAAATCCAGGCTTAGCTTCTTAGTAAACGCCATCTCTCATAACGAAATAAAAACAATTATAGTCGTCAGTAAATTCGAGTTCATGTTGTTGTACCATGTACTCTTTGTGGGGGTTTCTGTTGATCCATATAACACAGGAATTGCGCGGAGCCTGCTCCAGAAAGAGCTTTCCAATGTGCGATCGTACGGCTTCTGTCGAACACATTTACCGTAGTTATATTCTCAGTTGGTTGTCTTTTGTTTTCGACTGTGTTCGCTTTGAACGTGGCTTCGCTTAATCTGGAAGCTTACGTCGGTCCGGGATTTCCTGGAAATGGCGCAATCAGGGCTCTGTTTTTCACCCGCTGAGCGCCCTTTTCGCGGCTGGATCGAAAATCGCCACGTTGGAACATAGGGATGGCTGTGTAATGACATTTTCGTTGTACTGAGTATTAGCGGGTATTCATATGTACGGCGGGGCCACGAATATTAAGAACCTCAGTAGCGAAATGAAGGATTGATTTCATTGAACTTTCAAAAATACCTTCTGATTAATTATGCAGATTAAATGTTACTGGGGTTAAGGTCACCGTAAAGGCCGTGTGGGTTTACGCGTTGGAAAATTCAGAACGATTATCATCGACTGACTAAATCCAGGGCGATTATATAATAGGAGCACACCGGTATTTTGACATTTTGTTTGTGGGCTTTACCGATAGGTGGTCTTATTATTTGGGGATTACAATATTAATAATTGCAAGAGAAGTTTACTTAAAGGCAGAGTGATGTATTACTTGGGTATTTACAAAATAAATTCTTTTTTACACGTATTACATCTATAAAACCCCATTTCAAAATTTACTGTACCATTTTCATTTTAGAAACACCAGTATTGGATGATAGGTGTTGCCCAGTCGGTTCAATTTTTTGCATAGACCCACCTCACTTTTCCAGTTCGAAATTATTTAAAGAATATGCCGCAATCAGGACGTTCGCATTATGTATTTCTTGGTTTATTTTATAGAATATCACTGTAACTTTTCAAAACGAAATCAAATTGTAGAGTAAGCGCTCGGGTTATCCTTTTCTTTGGCCACGTCGTTCCCCGAGTTCATTTACCACAAAGAAAATAGTGAAATCAATGGTAGTAATAACTAGGGAACGAAGATCGATGGCCCCATTCCGAAAATCGACTATGAACATTGTAGTGAAAAATACTTCTTACTTCAAAATTCACCAAAACACAGAGTAACAAAACAATGAAATTGAATTCATATCTGTGCATAATACATATGATTCTCACGGAAACAGAGATAATAGTGAATTCGTATTAATCACAGTGATGACTACGGTCCATCAATCTTCGGTTACTACATACATTTAGCGACATTGAGCCCCTTAAAAGATTGCTCACGTATTCCTTTAATCGATTTTCTGAATTATTTCAATAAATAGCGGACCGGTGTATTTAGTTGCTATAACTACAAAAACAGAGGGCGTCGCGTATAATAATGAAATTATTTGTTTAGTCCTGCACCTATTTGGTTGAGTAAAGCGATCGATCTGAAGAAATAAAAACAAACCTGATCGTTGTATAACGATTTAGGGCGTCTAGACATGCAAAGCCCAGAAGAGAGCGAAACGTCACTTTCTAACTTTCTGATTCTAACGAGCGTGGCTTCCAGAATTCCAAAATTACATTTAGATGTTCATGTCGCACAGTGTATAATGTCAAAGGTCGTTGGCCTACAACGATTTTCATTTACCATTACATCAGTGTCGGATTACTCCGACGTTGGGGTTCCTCCTGTTTGTCGTTAAGCTCAACACGAGTGCAAACTTTAAAAACTAATAAATGTATCAGATTGCCATTTTTGTTTGCACAGCAAATGCATATACTGTACTCACAATGCATACTCTGCCATTTACTACTATTCGACTAAATAAATGCTTCAGGTCTATAAAAATGTTAAATTTGTTAGGACACCCATTACTCAGTATTTGTCACTGCCACTCCGAAAGATATTTGTATATATATATATATATATATCTCACATGTTGAAGGGTGCGATCTTGTATTCAACAAATACAGAGTACATTCTATCTGAAAACGTACCATCAATGAAATAATGTTCGTTTAAAAATTTCAATTACAATCGTTTAAAATTGTCCACCTAGTTTTTCATAATGGTTCTCATGTCAAATATATAATGTGCCAATACTGTTCTGAAAGCTAATCTTATTCCTTTTCTTTATTTCTTTTAGGTAAGTCGTGATGATTTGAACTGATGGTGTCTGCAATTACTGTACGAGTTAAGTGAGCATTGCAAACGATTCGGTTGCAAGTTGAGAAAACTGTGTATCCACTTTTCAAAAGGTAAATTAGTTATATAAGAGACGGTTTTATGGTACTCACGTCACAGTTTAATATTTAGACTAAAAGCTTTCGACCCACCAACACCCATCGTAGTTAGTTGTCTGAAATTTCTTTAAATACCCTACTCAGACTTACCAGCACGCTTTTTTCTCAAAGTGTATTTCTAGGGTTGCGTTGAATATTTAATACAACTGTGATAACAGGTGTGGTGACAAGATATCGAAAACAAACGACTTTCCTGCCAAAGTATTGTACTTTCATTTCAACTACAGAGTATACATGCAATGTGCAATAAAGTAAATAGAGAGTTAACCAAATACTGTGTATTATACTGGTCATGTAATGTGCCTATAGGCCAGTATATACAACTAAATATATATTGTCAATTTAGATCATGAATCTGGCGCTATTTTTGTATTGGTTAAGTAAGAAGGCCCTTCAACGGCGATATGCGAGAAATGTAACATTGTTGGACTATTGGCGTAGTTGTAACAGCTAGAAAATCGTCAAAAAAACAACATTAGAAGTATTATAGCCCCTTGTAGTACTATTGGTGAATTTTCATAATCTGATTTTGTCGCCCTGTTCGAAACTGTTTTTTCTTTCCCTATCGATATCATCCACACGATTCATGTGTCGCCATCTGATGCATCGCGTCCGTAAAAGTCCCAAAAACAGACGCGAAACAGAATCCACTTGTCAGAGTTAATTGCGCGTCACTCAAAAATAAATGCATTATCTGCAACGAATAATATTTGCCTCGATTGTCTAGTTGACGCGCTTAAAAATACAGCCGAAAACGGTGCGCTCTTCAGCAATCGTAAACGTTTCAGAGGTTCTGTTTGCCATATAGCAGGTCCCCTATATTTAGAAATAATACCAAAGCCATACCACGGCTGCATCTACATTTTCAAAGCTCTTCGAACTCGATCACAATTCTGGTATTTTTTTTGGCAAATCTTCGTGCAACGCTGACTGCCTTCACCATACAATAATTTCATATCGCTTTGATTTTTTGCGAAACTGAGTTGTTCATGTGAAATTGCTTAAACGTTGTTTAAATTAACCCGTGGAAATAAAGACAGCGTTTTTAATATTAAATATTACCGCTCTTTCTCTCTTTACTCGCGAAGTTAAGATGCTCAACAATGTATAGTGGCTAGTTAGAATATAATTATCCAGAACCTCCATTTGCACACATTTGGTCTGTCTTTTTTAATTCAACTTTAGTGAAAGGCATTTTAGAAGATTCTGTTTCCCATTTGAGTTTATTCAGCGTTTATAAGGGAGGATCACAATTATCAATTTGACATTTTCACGAATTTGTTTAGGTAACAACGTCAATAAACCCCGCGTAGTAATTATTTATTTTCTACAACTATTCCTACAGTATCCAGTTAACAATGAACTTATTTTGTACTGTACAGTGCATGTTTATGCCCTGAATTGAAGGACGTTTTAATCTGAGGCCTCTTTAACGTCTTCTGTGCACGTCTAAAATATGGGCTAAGGGGTAAGAAACCTGAGGTTTTGAAAAGCCTTCCAAATTCCTCATGAAAACGCTGAATTTTCTCCTCTCGCGTAAGGGAAAATAAATATTTGGCTAGTGTTTCTTGAAGAGTTTGAGCAAAATTTCTAGGGCGTATGCTACTGTGGCAACCAGAACCGCAACATCGCCAAAAGGTCTACAGGGTGCGTTTCTCAAATTACATACATACATCTGCTACGGTTATATATTCCAATACATACTGTACATGCGCAATATGTACACACGATCATAGATCTTATACGAATATCTTATTAAGCGATTGTCAAGTCTCTATTTCAAATTGTTTCATGTAAAATGCAATGCATATCGCAATTCACTACAGTATATCTTTTTTAATCAATCGAGAATTAAATTGATACCGGTGGCCAAATATTTCAACCATAGTATATTCAGAATTAGTAAAAGTATTGTATTTGATGAATTTATGAAGCTTCAAACTCAACAACCAAAACGCAATTACAGACACAATGTTTTATGGCAAAAGCAACATAATTAACTCCGGCATTATAATTTTACTCTAGTCTCCAGCTCAATCAAAAGATAGCATTAAAAATATCCAACATTTCCAAAGACATTGATACATCTGATTCGAACAACCAAGATTGTCGAGTCACACACTAAAGATTACTCAGAGTCCCCGGTCAGATTCATCAGCCCTACGCATCGTCCGCACACCAAACGATAGGTAATTTCTGTCGAACCCATAAATTGAACCGATAACTTGGGAAGGAACGATGTAGTTTTTTAATTTCTTCCATTCTGACGGAAATTCGATCTCAGAATCTTGTTACTAACCGGGGAGTTGATTTAACACGGTCACCATATAAATGAATGATCTTCCAAATTAACTCATGAGTCACTGACGGTTGGGGGTCTCTGAATGAAACGATTTACTCGACAGTTGATCCGCCGAGACCGCCTACTATCCGCAGATGGCACGTCAACATTGAAAAATAGTGAAGTCGACAACTTTCAGGATTTTATTATTACACCCGAGTAAATTTACCCTTTCTCACATTAACTGCATCGGTGACGTTTTTTAACGAACACTTCAGTCGAACTAAAAAATACATACCCAACTCGACCAAAAGTCATCAATCACGCCAGTTAACCAATACAGTGTACATTCTGCTGGCACCTTAGGGGAGGGGGGATAGAAGTGATACGTCGACTTGTATTCATATAATCTGAAAGCTCGTGGTTTATTAGTACTATGTCGGTTATTGATTGGCAATAAAGCAAATCGTGGTTGGCGCGCAAATTTGCTTTACTCAAATTTGTTTTTGATTGGCGTTGATACATGTTTTTTCCCCCGTCAGCAAGTTGTCCCGTATATGACGTGTGCGAGTGTGCGATATGACGTAATTACGATACGTGCTGGCATTACACTTTTCGAAGAAATGAATGATGTATATCGATTAGCACCTATCCTTTTCTTCAACGTTACCCAGTTCACGAGCAGTTTTATAACTCTATTACAAAAATTATTTAGAAACTTTCTTGCCGCAAGCAAAGAAATGCTGATCGATCTCGATTCGCCCGCTGTTCTTGGTACGTTTTTATTTTGCGGGGAATTACACTTTGGGAGAACAACACCCTGGGCAGGTTAATAAAATGGGTCCTCTCCATTTTAACCAAACGACAACCGTACAAGATCCTAAAAATTGGGGTTTCGTGTGGCATAATGGTTAACGCGTCGCATAGGGTTAGGCTAGGCAAAACAACCAGATCGCATCTTAACCCTTTAACCGGTCAACGATACCCTCGCCCCACTAACCGATTAATTATTAATTAATTCCGTTTTTCAAACAAAAATCGGGCTTGCCGGTGGTACGCGGAATTTAAAGGGCTAGAGGGTTTTAGGGCGAACACGTTGGTTGACCTCCTTAACAAGATCCTAAGAATAGCCGCTCTTCGTATTCATTGAATGACGCATCGACCTGCGCCCAGGAGGTAATGCCTGCAACATTTGGTTCCAATTGTCGCCACTAGTGGTGCTTCATTCAGCGGTTTAATTGTCGGGAAGTATCAGTAGTTAAAGGATACAAGAAGCAATAGTAACTACGACCACGAAATACTGTTTAAGCACCAAAACATTGAACACGATCCAATCCTTCATTATTGATCAAAAGAAGGCTAGAAATTCTAAGTATTCAATAGTAGACTTTATACTGTGTCCTGGGCTTTTGCCCTCATTGATTTCACAAAGTGTCATTGTTTCGGATCTTGCTATTTAAACGACCCTTCTCAGCACTTTTTTCCCTTGTGACGTCAGCACTCAGCTGTCGTACTCGCTCCTCTGACTCAGTCACCCCTCCCTTCCCCCCTTACTTCATTTTTTTCTATTTTCCAAAGTAAACATATCCACCAGTGATAAGTGTAAGGTCCGGATTATTAGGCCCTTTCTAGTGCTCCGCTATAGGTTTCAGCCACCGCCAGAACCACTCGCTATTTTTGTTTTTAAAAAGCGCACACTGCAGGGAAAGCTCCCCCTGAACGCGGCATCCTGTCAATACACGGACGCTATCCAATTTAGCGCCAGTTAGGCTGAGCAGGAAAAACGTAGAAAACTAACCAAAAATACATTTGACATTTGCTTCCACTATAAACCATTATTCAGTGGAAGCCAATGTATTTTTTGTTCGTTATCTACGAGTTTTGTCGCCGGCATTAAGTTTGCGTCAAGTATTTCTTTATACTTTAAATTATTATTATAATAACCCTGTCGTCTGCATCTATATCTTTTTTAATTCGAAACATGTATTTTTGCGCTCTCAGCTCAGCTTGCAAACTGAGCTGGGCCTACGTAATATACGTAAAATATACGGCATGAATGTCCATGAAAAGTGAGGTCAAATACACGGACAAAATTAATTACCACAAAACCGAGAATAGTAGGATGCATTCGGAATCGTCTTGAACATTGTCTATCCTCCAGATAAATTATGAGATATCTGGAAGAAATTCTCAAAAGAGAGCGCGGTTTTTGGATGTACAGAAATAACTTGTCGCTTATAGCCACAAAGTATTTTTACTTACGTCCATTTATTTTCTTTAATTTTTAAAGAAATCTTATATTCTTTCGTATTAAACAAATTCGTAAAATGAGTACTCTTTTTATATTTTTATTTTTTTATATTTAGAATTTCGTTGAATCTCAATTTTAAAAATATTATTCAAGCAAGATATACGTATCATCAAGTCAAATTAATATCAAGATATTTATTAATGCCGATATTTATCATTTTTCTACTACTCCACGAATAATTTATATTCAAGACGAATTGACTTTAGCAGCTTAAATATCCTGTTCCAATTTATGAATCTTCTCAGTCGGATGCACATTTTCCCGCTTGCCATGCCATACCCGTTGTAGAATTCACTAACGTTGTTTCTTGGTCGTTTCCTGATTGACACCGTACACGCTTTTTCAATCACCACATTACAGGGTGTCAGCTGGAAAGGCGCTTGGCACTCTCTTTCTTCTTTACGTCAATCTATTATTTTGGTTACTCGCCATTCTTGGAGTATCTCGCTCGCCGTGGATAATGATTTATGATGTCAAAGCTTCCAACGGATGTGTTTTGCTCGCTAGAAGCACGTCACCGTGTCTCAACAGCGTAATATCCTCCTGAGCAAAGCACTTTATGAATCAGACGACAGTCTGGGAATGGAAACGATGTAAAATACGAGGTATCCTGTTTGTCGTTTCAGAAAACGGATATTTATTCGGATTTACGCTCGTATCTCGTTATTACATCACGTAAAATTTAAGTCTACTTTTTAATTATTTTAAGAAAATGTATAGAAGTCGTTTTTAGTATTAACTAAACACTGGGAATTGCAGGACTACAATTTAAACTATCTTCGTTGCCGAGTTCTACTTCGTAACTGTACTTACCGCAATTACGTTAACACATGCAATCCGAAAGCGGTTTCTGTGAACATTTTGGATTATTTCACATCAGGAAAAACAAATGGAACTGAAAATATATGAAAATAAATTTTCTTGTTGTTGAACTTTGTAACTCATGGTTTTACATTGTGTGGTTGTTAAAGAAAGTGGACCCCTATAAGAAATGTCACGACTTAGTGGAAAAAATGCTTCGATTTAATGTTCTAATCGAATTAATGGTGGACTACAAAATTTGGGGAGTTCTTCTGGGAAACGCGAACAAATCGAAGATTAACCAATATCGAAGACTTGGATCGACCAACGAATAATCGATTCGTCAATCAGAGAATGACGTGTTAGACTCCGGGCTTGTGTAAAGGCCACCATAGAACATTTTAAGCACATTTTATAATTCATTTGTGTTCCTACACTTTTTTTCTATACAGAGTACAAGTGCCAAATTTCATTTAAATCGATGCATTTGCCACGAAGTTGTCATTTTTAAAATTGTGGTCTATTTTTTAATGACTCACAGTGTAATATAAATATAAATTTTGTCCCAATGGAGCAAATGCGAAATAATTATATTCTACTGTGCATGTATACAACAAGTTGACATTCTTGTTCGGATAAGTTCACATTTGCAATTTGGGAGTTGAGAATAGCTGGCCAATGTTTTCTTTGCGAGTACACCTTCAATCTTACGTTGAGCATATAATTGCAAGAAAAGCCAAAGTAATTTTCACCTCATGTGGTTTTAAATTGGCAATGCTCTCTGAATTATATATCAATTGGGTCTCGCAAAGTTCTCTCTTTTAAAAGAGAGTACGCAAAAGCAGTATTTTTTGTGAGTGGTTGGGCCACCATTTTTTCTTTTTTTCTAATTTCCCAGGCACCAATCGACTGCGGCCGGGTATTTTTCTGGCAGCTTTATCGACAGTGTAAAACAACTGCGCGATAAATATTTTATCAGCAATTCTATCCAACTCTCGTGTTCTTAAGAACATAAAAAAGGACAGAGCAAATTTTAATTATTGGAAAGCGATTGGGGGCGACATCAAATAGACAATTAAGGATTTTTACCATTTAATTGCGAAACTATAAAACGATTAGACATGATATACTCTGTATGTAGTTAGAAAGATGAATGGAATAGACTTTTACATATTGCCATTTTGAACGATTCGCATAAGCCCAGTGGATTGAGAGACCGACTTGTGATGCGCCGGTCCAGGGTTCGGTTCCCGTTTTTTCCCATTATGGACATTCCTGTAGTATTTCTTGCGTTCTCATAGTATTAAAGGTGAAAGGGGAATTTTCCAGTTGTTCAACCGGTTAGGCTAGAGTGCCCTCCCAGAATCAAATATATGCTGAATAAATTAAGTGAATGTTTTACAAGACGCCAATTGGAGTCGTCTCGATTTTTGTGTGATATCGCGTCATCGAGAATAGGGAGTTGTCAACGATATTTTAAATTAAGTTTGCTTTGACTGGATCTGTCAAAATATATATATATATACTTAATGTGCTGCATGTACAAGTACTGATGCGCAGTTGGGAATACAAATGTAGAATTGCGACCTCTTCCTCTCGGAACAAAATCAATAGAGCCGAGTCATCGTGCCATGTCGTCCCTTTTTCGCGATCGAAATTTCAAGGACTCTAATTCGGGGTAAGGTTTTGCTATATTGTGACAGTCGGAGATAAAAGAATGACACTTAGCGCCGTCTGGTGAATAATTTATGGAGGCGCTCGATCAGACTCCCATCCCCGTATCATTTTTGCACGTTCCTCTATGATTGCCACCGTAAGGATTCTGAAGAAGAAAAAGGAAAAACTGTTTGTCGATGATCCAAAATCGATCTATCGAGCACCAGCGAGCACCGCAGGCGGTCTTCAGACCTTGTATGTTGCACATTATGCGATATGCGATTTTGACACCGGAACAGATACACGGAATCGTACATTATAAATCAAGAAGCTTCAGAGTTATGAATTTTCTGGCGTACACATGCAATTTTTAAGAGGAAGGTGTGTCTTGAAAACACACTCATTCCATGGAGGGCTTCTTGAAAATTGACTTCTTAAAAATGCTGGAATAAATGGAAATGGCTTAAATGAAAGGCATCATCTATTAACAATGCTGACCTACACACTTAAAAATGTCTCATTTTTATAACATTTATTGTCTTTTGAGATGTCGAAAAATTAAGAGAAATAAAATGTCTCAAATTAAAATTCTCTCATTTTAAGACAATGTATGTATTAATATATCTCGTTTCCCTTTAATTTAAGACAATTCCAAGTCTCAAAATTGAAATCTCTCAAAAATGAGAGCGAAAAAAGTCTCAAAAATGAGACCTTCTCTCATAAGATATATTGGATTATCTTGAAAGATATATAAATTGTCTTAAACGACATTTCATCGTAAATTAAAACCACACATGTGTCATTTTTAAGATATCATTTTTTAGTGTGTACACGAGAATTGAAATTGAAATTAATACGCCAGAAAAATAAACTTTGATTGATAGACAACCTCCTGATGCTACATTATGACGCTTTGATTTTCAGCGTAAATGCGGTTCTCAAGGCGGTGTCCCAAAAATCGTAGCAATCTTTGTGATTGTCCTCAAACCAGGGGTGGATCTCTATTTCTGTATATTTTATTCTTATTTCCCAATCACTGTAGTCGCTTTACTACAGAGCTCTGTACATGCGTTTCTGTACCCCTCTTGGTGCTACAGCACTATATGAGGGGCACGTCCAGTACCCCTTGATCTAAGTTTCTCGCAATTACCAGTTCAAATTAAAATAATAGTAAACAGACGAGTCCGCAACTCGTGTTCGTCTCTTTCGTTCGGTCTGTCCCGAAGTTCATGTTCTCGATTAAGACTCGATGAGATCACACGGCTATTCGGTTATTGTTTCGTTATTTGAATTGATCATGATCCCTTTGTACGAAACGATTATGGCCTTATGTCCAGGAAAGAAACATTCTATTTTACGAATTCCAGTTACGACCATTGATTCTGACATATGTGAAGTTGTTTCTATTGACTAAGCCTTTGCGCTTTCACCAATTCGGGGATTCTCTTTTTCTCTTCCTCCGAGCGTGTGTGACTACAATCGTCACCACTCTTGAAACCAGAATTTGATGGATTGAATCGTTAGTCTACATGTATATCTCTGTCTTATTTTTTGTTGTTGCTCTCTCTCGAAACACTATTCTCCAAAATAGATCGCCTGTGGTCAAGCACAGAACCAGATATCACCATGACAACCATTATTTCTTCCTTTTCACTCATTCGTTTCATGGGTGACGATTCGACTATAGAATCTCTGTAGGATTCATGTTTTTATTTGCGCTTCTTATTGGACCGTTCCCTATAAGAGTTTGCTAACATCATTAACAGTATGCGTTAAACATGCGAACAAATGAAATCCTCTGTACGTACATTCAACTTTTTATTCACGACGACTCCAATTGTTTGCTCGCTGCCTTTTGTTTGCGCCCTTCGCGGCTCCTGTAAATAATTATTGTCTTTGTGTGTGTCTCACTGAAAAAGAATGCGTCTTACTTTTAGATGACTCTTGCGCTTACGTGTTGCAGCCATTAAAATATTTTGAGAGTAAAATTAACAAATTTTAAGACACCTGCAGGGATTTAGCGGAATTGAATTTTTAGAATTCTATTGAAGCCTTTTAAATCTTGATATTTCTTTGAAACCAATTCATGTCACTACACACTAAAAAATGATATCTTAAAAATGACACATGTGTGGTCTTAATTTACAATGAAATGTCGTTTAAGACAATTTATATATCTTTTAAGATAATCCAATATATCT
>JAQGBY010003135.1:0-20265 GCA_034698785.1 Mycogona germanica
GCGCATGCGCACAATCCCCAATTTCACTTATTCTGTTTTGTGCACATTCTCCAATTGGGGATTGTACGCATGCGCAGATGACGTAGCATACGCCCAACAGAAACAATTACATTTGTTTATTATTAATACATTTTTGGATTCCTCCGCTAATAAAGAACGGAAATAAATTTCAATCAAATCAAGGGGAACGTTTTTTGTTAGTTCCCTCATGAACTGGAAATTATTGTATAAAATTGCCCAATACCAGATTAGAAAGAGACGATCACAGTACACACCGTGCGAGTACGCTGGAAAAAAGAGTACATAATGCTCGCCCCCTCACCTGATTGTCGGGGTTCAGCGCCACCAAGTAGCCTACACTAAGAATGATCTCATGAAGTAGGTGGTCGTTCGGCCAGTGGTTGCAGTGCCACAGCAGATAGCTGACGACGTGCCGAAACTCCAGCGAGATGCCCTCGGACCCTAGTACGCTCTGTGAAATAAAAATGAGACGAAGTCGAGACGTGTAGACGAAAACAACCACAAGTTAGGGGCATCACATAGCTTAAGGCCACAACATCGAAACATAAAAACATATTCTCCTCCAGCCGTCCGCGGCTTCCTCTGAGAGAAAGAGAGATTGGTTGGGCGGATAAGGAAATTCCGGGACAACGACAACACTGATGGTCGACATCATGTACGTGTGTGTGCACGGCATCGCCCACGCCTATTGCACTGGTAGCAGCATTATAACAATAGAACTTCTGATTATGGTAGCGCAGTCTCGCAATCAACTTCAAAGACGAAATTTAAAGCAGCAAAGCACGGACGTCAAAATAAAAAAATATAAGGATATAACAGTTCCCTTAAAAATAACGAAAGTGTTTTAAATTAATTCTAAAGAAGCATCAACACGTGCAGATTAAAATTACCTAACAAATATTTCGATGTTAAATTGCAAATATGTTCTCTTAAAAGAAAAATCTAAATTAATACTTCGGCAAAGGTGACGAATCGAGATGCACTTTGGTTGATTCTTAATTACTGTAGTGTAGGTTAAGTTTCTTAATAACATTCAAATATCGAATGACTATGTCGCGGGTCAAAAGGTCACCTGGGACCATTGGCATGGCGGATCTCCCAACCCACTAAATATGTAAATACTCTGTACGTATACAAATGAAGTGACGCTTGGGTGGTGGCACGGATTAGCCATAGTGAGTCCTACGTACTCGTATATACTCATGTAACAAGTGTACATATAGTAGTGCGCGCTGCGCGGGATTCAAAGAAAAGGTCAGTTCGCCACCACAAGACGGTGGGGGTTTACGATCTGCATCTCCTTACGAGGGCAAATATTTGATGACCGCAAAACCATTCTTCGAGAAGTGACCGAGGCTCCGCTTAATCGAGAAACGCCTCTTGTTTGTTGGTGGTTGCGGCGGTACTGGCGAACAAGGAGCCAAGCCAAACTGTACAATGTATAAACACACATACACACAGCGAACCACGACGGAAATACGACTGTTGACTTTTTAGACTATGCCATTCTAAACAGAGGCGAAAAAAAGACCGATTGTTGTGTTTTCGTGAATGAAAATCGCAGTCCCGCGCTGTTTGAAAATTATCGTGGAACCATGGTCATGTGTCGCGAAACTGGCGATCTAACATAAATTGGCTTGATTCGTTATTATTAACTACTCGTTCTTTTGTTAGCTAACAAGTCGTCGAAATAGAGGAGAATAAAACTTGAGTAATATATTTGAATTTTATTTGAAGAGAAAGTGGTGGAGAGGCCAAATTGACCAAACAATAAACTCCTCCTGTTGAAATATCTGATTGCCATATTCAAGTGGCGACTTTAGATAAATAAAGACAAAGAAAGTGTCTTAAATTCGTTTGATCGGCAGTACATTGTAAGAAGTCATTTGGAATACGAGCAAAAGTCGGTTCGTAAAACTACAATGGAATAAATGTGATGAAAATTGCCGATAAAATTTTGGCTAAACGCAGCCATGCCAAAGTCATTCGAGCGGTGCTCTCTGTTGTAATGTCTAAAATGTCTTCGTATAATTCGATTATTGGACCACACTGTTGTGGCAATGTTTTCGGGAAGATGGCGCCCAGTGGCCACCCAAACTATTTCCAGGGCACCACCCCCACAACATCGTAACACGACGGTGCCAAAACTGCGCTTAGTATGCGGATGAGAAAGACTGACTCAAAGAGATGGAAATGGCAAACACAGAAGACGGAGGGTGGAGGAATGTAAGCGAAAGGGGGGGGGAGGAAGAGGGGATTCGACTCCTTGTTGATCTTTCGACACCAGGCAGTCTCTGCCGGCCCGCATGAGAACCGGTCTGGCGACCGGCCGACATCTTGTCAACAACAACGAGTCCTGCACCGACGCGCGTGAGAAAGATTTTGACAAGAGCTGGTGGCGTGATCCGAAATATAATACTTTTCGCGATTTCAAGATTTCTATGTATTTCATGAAATCGATTATTCGTGAATTCATATGATGTTTGATAGTTTAAGAAAACATTTCGGGATTTCATGATTATTCGTAATTTCATGAAGTCGCCTCGATCTGGATCTTGCAATGACTCAAAGAGGGATCTTTTAAAGCTTTTTTGTGATTTATGGAGGCAGCACTCAATGAGACATTTGGGATTTTGGAAAAAAAAAATGAAATTGAATTAATTGTGTCTACCTGGAACGAGGCGAGGTCCAACACGGCAAAATGGTTGAGCATGAAGAGGGCGCTGTCGGTCACGGCCAGCGTGGTGGGCGAAAGTGGAGGCGGCGGCGTATGGCCACGGCTAGGCGCTCCGGCGTGAAGCAGCATGCCGTACAGCAGTGAAACGGTGCCAACCAGCTCGGTGATTTTGAGGGTGGCCACCAGTTGCGTCTTGTCCTCCGTTCTCGGTTTCTCGAAGATGTTCTTGTTCCTTAGGAAGAGTGAAAATAGTTCTTATTAGCTAAATTCGTTCTGGTTCTTAAAATAAAATAAAATAATTATAATTGTCTTAACAAATTGTAATTATACTTCATAAGTCAACGTGCCATAAATTTAAAAGCCAGATGATGCAAAGTTTGTTACTAATGAAAATTAGAAGAAACTACTTGGCAAAAGATTGTCAATTTCCTCCCAGGTTACAATGTTAGCCTAACAACTCATGGCACGCTTTTTATCCAGTTTATTTTAAAGAACATGCATTGGAGTTTATAGATTACATACGAAAATGTATGATGAACAGGGAATTGAACAGTATCCAATTACGGCTTTATTATCCATTATTTGCTTTACAATGTATAGACTGTGTGAGCACTGTTCATGGGTGGCTTTGTAAAAGCATTTTATTTTGTATTTAGGGGACGAGCACAACAATGGATGTACTACTGAGAACAGAAGGCACCAAGCTAAATATACGGAAGGGGAGAGGGCAGGGCACGCAAAAGGTCTCGGGGTTGAAGCAAATCCATCAAGCGTCAATCATATATCAAAGTGTCCCAAGTATTACCTGAAACCCAATCCCTTCATTTGTGCAGTCCGAATATAGTTTAATTACGGATCGCTAGACGCACAACACCGAACGATTAAACATCTTTCTTTCGATTCAGCAGTTCTCGCCTTGCGCTAAAACATAGTACACCCTGGGCAAAGGCTAACAACTGAACCCCTCCTTTTTTCTGGTCCAAGACGGTAGCTTTCAAAAATGTTGTCTAGTTACCAGCTTATTCGAAAATGAAATGGGATGCGAACAAAATGTCTTACCGAAACGGCGAAACTCAATTCAAGATTCATATATGATCATTATCAATCCACATTCTAGTCAATAGCGTTAATCATTAATTATTTCTTAGTACTTCTACTACTTTCTTAAATTAAAAGTTTCAGGATGGCACAACTTTAGCAATTTATTAGATATTTGAATGGCAATGTTTGTTATTATCTTCATCGGGCATTTATACAAAGAAGATTAAACTCTAACAGTAATTAAAATAATAGTAAAATATTATTATAAAAGCGAGCTCGCCACTCGATTCGTCTCCTTCATTCGGCCTGTCCCGAATTCACCATTAATATAGCTTAACAATAATGTCAAAACTAATGATGTATAGCCCAGTGCAGTTGCCCTTGTTGACTTGCACACCCCTTTTACAAATGTTGGCCGCACTCTCCTCCCCCCACGTCGCATCCTCAAATTTCATAACAGAGTTTGAATATCGCTGGGGCGCGACACAATAAAAGTTCACAAAATACACTTTGAATACGCTGGGGAGTTTGCTCTACGAATACGAGCTCTGCGCGTCTGAATGCGCGTTCATTTCCTCGCTGCGCGTGGGTTAACGTGGGTTGAGCCATTGGCTCATCCCTTAGTATAACCCACCCCCCTATCCCAGTCTCCCCACTATAACACACTATCCTCCCCCTCCGCTGTTCGGGATTTATGCCATTCATCAAGTGTGCTGGTACTTTTTTTATCGAGACCTTTATGACCACCTCGATAGAAACTTACATCTAATGATGCTCACGCCACCCAATACTGATGCGCATAAACGTTAAATGAGATAGGTATGATAGCTGGGCAAAAATAGATGACAAATACAAGTTTGACTTAGGTGTTCAGCATACTGATGCAAATTTGAAAGTGAGAGTCACATTCTCAATTTTGATTTTCCTTATACTGCACCAAAATTGAACATATGACGCTCAGGTCTATTACGAAATTGCCAGATACCAAAGTGCTTTTCGTAATTTAAAAAAATCGCTTCTTATTCGACTACTTACAACAGTTATGCGGATTCCTAATCAGAATAGTGTGACATGCATTAGGGCAAATCATTTTTTCAGCAAGATATAAATATTTTGCGAATTAAAATAGCTATCACAAAATAATTGATTTTTGATGGAAACCTTGTTTTGTTATTGGTTTAAAAACTCCAGACCGAACAAACAAAATATGTTTGTTTTGTTAATTTATCAACGAGGCGGTAACGATTATTAATTACAATTCACGCCATCCAACAAAACAATATTCCAGTCACCGTCCAACCTACATGACACCTTTTTCAAAAAAATTGTAACTGTTACCCGAAAGGTTTCGCGTGTTACCTTCTCAAAAATAAAACAATGACAGCGCCAAGGGGAATGTGGCACCCGGGAGGACCGCAAGACAATACAGGTAAACTGAGATGTTGGAGTTAAGATGCCTGGATGGCTGATGGGGGGGGGAGAAGGGCTGCCCTCCGACAAGATGTTGGCCACCAAACATTGGTGTCCTCTATCAAGAGTGAAGTTAAACCACAGCAGAATCGACAGCTTAGCATAAACTGAGAGAGCTAAACCACAAGGATAGATTTCGACCAACAAACAGCCAGCGAGCTAGCCTAAACATAGTATGGTATTTAACAAATAGTACGATATTTAACAAAAGCGAGTTTGCGAAACGCACGTTTTGAAAGTGCGAATATTCAAATAGATAGTAATTTTAATTTATTACAAATTATTGGTAGCGATATCTAACCGGAGAACAGGGCGATTAAAGCCAGTTTCGTTACGTACCTGTGAGACAACAACTTGGTGAGTGCCAATAGCAGAGACATTCCTTGCTGGACGAATTCGGCAACGGACGCTTCGCTGTCGATGGGTCCCCGGATGTTGTTGAAGTACTGATACAATTTGTCCACCACTCCAACGCTCACGGCATAGCTACATAAACATTAAAAATAAACAAACAACTGTAATACTTTAATTTATATAAAATATACATACAATGCCACACTCATGATTTATTTGTATTAAAAAGGTGCTACATAAAAGAAGATTTTCAAATTATTGTGTAATTATTGTATTGCATAATTTACAATGTGTAAAAACACCCTTTACCTAAAGAACAACCATCTTACAAGAAATAAAACAAACTTGTAACGATGTTATAGATAATTTTAGCGACGAAACTATGAAAGAGCAGGGAAAATATGGTCTTTGGCAAAGGGGCGGCGTAACGCAACTAGGTATAGGACTACATGTACTTACTCTATAGGACTACATAGGGGACATGGGGGACTGCAATGGATGCCCCTTGATAAAATTAGTAGTCGCGGGGAGCAGTGCGCATGTAGGTGGCGGGAGCGGCGTTCTTGGCGATCGCCATTTTGTGCGCAAATCGAATTTCCAATGCTCATATTTGGGTAATTAAGTTGTAACAGAATAGAGGGATAAATAGGAGAGGGAGGGGGATAGCCCCCGTCTACTTATAAAGGGCCATCTGGGTCCAATAGACGAGGAAGAGGCGGCCAACCGAACACTAATGTTTGCATTTCATTTTTTTGTCCGCAACGCCATATGTAGGTACGCGAACCCTCTAGCTTTTCCCCCACTATGCTTTTAGAAATACAGTGAATTGTATCTGGCGCAGGCGCCCAAACTCCGAATCTTATCTGCCGTCGATATTTATTCCAAGGCCAATCCAGTGGCCGCTAAGCTCAAATTGTTTAGAAAGATAATTTGTCAGGGTCCTGTAGTTACTGAATGATTTTCACTTTCAAAAACAAATTTTAAATACGCACGTGTTAGTTCCTCAAAAATAATATGGAATATTCGTTCTTCAATGATGGATCATTTTAAATTTTAGTACTGAACTTATATAAGTTTCGGAAATTGCACTGTCTGGTCCTTTTTAATTATTATCTTTTTAATTTATCAACGATTGGTGGAAAAGTACAAACGAATGTAAACGAAGCTTGTGAGTATCACCAGACGTACTTGGTGTGCGCTCGCATTACTTTAGCAATACAGAGTAAATATGACACTGTATAAGGGCACAAGCGTAATGAAATCAAAAATTATAAATTGCATGTAGCATTAAAGTTATCATTCCCGCTTATGTGGTCAAGAACCGAATTCCGATTAGAGAATCTTACTGGTAGCTCCTTCCAAATAATCAATTGCCACGCTCTCACCGTTGATATTATATAAAATTTCAAAACTATTTTATGCAAATTGTCAGCATACATTTGGTAAAAATGCGTTCACACAATTAGTAAACGGGACACCACTTCACATCTTCTCCCGTGCACTAAAAAATTAACAAACAGCAAGCGGAATGCATGCCTGCCTCTAAAAATAAGTAGAGGCTGACGCTGGACAAAGTTGGTAAGGAAAATGACTAAGTGGCGACATATGGAACGCTCCACCCCAAGTGGGAAACAATTTTGCCAGATAAACAAAATATAGGCAGCAGCTCTATAATGTGGGGGTCCGTCGTAAAAATGCGCCCAGGCAAAAATTATTTCGAAATGGTCATTCGGAGTGGGGGGGAAACGGAGCCAGTTGGAATGGTTCGTTCGAAACAAATCAGCCATGGAAAGCATGCAGTCGGGTGTAGGAGGGGTGGGGGTAAACGGGAGAGAACAACTTTGCATAATTAAATTACTTGTCGACAACGGCGGGCGCGCATTACGACAATTGCCTGCTAATAACTTGTCGAAGACCAATTTCGTAAACTGCACAAATATCGATCGTCGTGAAACCCGGCAATATGGAACCGTGCCTGCCTACATATTTTGGACTCGTCAGACTAATGAGTTTGGAATGCAGTCAGTTACATATTTTGAGCGTGCGAGAACGAGGCAGGCTGTAAGGAGTTCCTTGGGTTATTCAGGAAAACTAACGGGGAACGCGGCATTCTCAAATATTACCGATAATTACAGAGACTTTACACAATTGTCTCTTTTTTCGACGTGAGGCGCTATTTTACGTGAAAAGGCTTGGCGAATAGGACGCTGTGACCGCAACGAGCCATCAAGCAAAATGTCACACGACGTTCTGGGAAAGCAGCGACATCAAACGGTCACGTTTTGGATATTCCATGGCATGACGTTGGACTCAATCGTTTCAACATCACTCCACAACGTTTGTCTTTCACAAGAAAGAAAAAGCGACTAAGAGAAATTCTAGAAATCGCGCGTCTAGACTTTATTTGAAGCTATGAGTCCCAAGAGTTGAACTCATTATAATCTTCGGTATTAAAACTATGTTTTGTTCCTTCAGAATTGGTTATAAATTCAGAAAAATAACGGAGTTTTTGACCTCTGTCGTCAACCTACATTCGCCTCAAGAACTCCGAGAATAAGTTATTCGCCCGATACGCAAGCCGAAACGATAAACAAGTTACAAACTAAATGCAATCCATTTAATTTTGTTTGACGGCGACGCCTCCCACCACCGCCAAACCCAGTGTATTAAGTGTAAGTGCGCGCTCGACTCAACCACCCACATCTTAGATCTGGTGTAGACAAAGACGGCAAAGTTATACAAATTATATTTGTTCATATTGCTGTTGCATTATTAATAGTGTTGTTTCTGATGAATTTAATCAAATTTCCATAGAGCAGGCAAAAACGCTGTCGGTCGAACATGCCAGAAGACCTTGGCGACTGGCTATGCAAAATGACGCAGAAACGCACCATGGATTTTATCTTGATTTTTTTTAATGCAACAAACAGGGTAATTTTAATTTAATAATCAATTCTAATTTTTGCCGATTTTTTTTTTTAAATCAACTGTAGTCAACTGCACTACAGGCGTTACGCCCCCTCAATGTGCTGAGGCACTAGGCGAGGGGAACGACCAGTACCCCGGGATCGAAATTTTCTAGAGCCCGCGCCGGGAATCGACCCCGGGACCGCCGAACCGAGTCAGTCGCTAAACCAACTGGGCTACGACGAGTCGTAATCTCCAATTTTTATTTCATCCAATTTCACCCGTAATTAGAAGTTTTAAGTGACTTTTAATAAGCAATAAAATGAATAATCTTGAATTCAATCATAATTGAAATGTGCAATTATTTTTGATTTGCCCAAAAATAAAAGTCCACAAATTCCACAAATAATATATTCTGTATTCTCCCGATTTTCTGTTTTCCAGCGTTGCGGTTGCCCTGACCATGATGAGCCACTCTTTCTTGGAAAGACAACGTTGGCGGAAGTGGACAACCTCGGACATCCACCGACAGCTCGGGTGGACAGATAGAGCGCGCGCAGCGCCGCCAGAAAAAGCGGCTGAAGCAGAGGGGTAGAGTTAGAGGGACATGACGGTGGCGAGTGGCGACATTGGCGGTGGGTATACAGCGAGACAAACACACGCACGACGGTCAGTCCGGGGACAAGCTAGATGCCGTCGACAAGTCACTTTGGGTGTCTGAAAGCTTTTGCTTGTTTCGCAAATTGGCGGCGACAGTGGCGGCAGCGGGGAAGCAGGATAGGGGAGTGCGCGACTCGATATACACGTTGCGACCAGCGGCATTTTTCACATTTATCCGATCAAACCAGATTGACCTATTGGTAACAGGGACACCCACATATTTTCGAAAATATTCACGAATAGATTCTACGAATAATCTGAAATTCGCCCAAAGAACGTAAATTTGTGAATGCATAAATTTTTTATTTTATTTAAATTAAATTGCTCCTATTTACACTATTGTTTCACCATTTTTGGTGCTCTTTTAGGACATTAGGCCCTGGCAGACATGGTCAAATGTCAATTGGTCATTAGAATAAGATGACGTCTTCCAAATTATAGATGACGCTATTTGCCTGACGGCGATAACCATCAAAAACTCGTGGTGGACTTAATACTCTGATGGTCTAATTGTGCGCTGAATGACTATTCAAGAGTGATCACCAGATTCTGCGAACCAACAAAGGAAGTTGCGCTATTAATTTTTTTTTAAATTCAATTTTCATCATCAATAATGAAATTTTAAACAAACATTTATTAATTGATCATTAATTTATTAATTACGTGCACGTAGTACCCAGCATAAGATTTACTTGTATTAGATATCCGTGCAATGATTGCGATAAAAAGTTGCTGATCCTAAACGCCCAGTTTAGTCCGAAAATATGCAATGTTTTTCGTATTTTCTATTTTACTTACCTAACTGTGTCCTGAATCCAGAAGGTGAAAGCGGCAGCTGAGGCCACATTGGAATTACTGGTGCTGGTGGTGCTGGTGCTCGGTGTGGACTGACCGCTCCCGCTAATGGCGACGCTGCAGTCGTCGTCACCATCCAGATTTTCCAAAATGGTGGCGATCAAGTGCATGAGAGCACTGGCCACGTTATCCACCGGTAGAGTAGTGATGATGCTGCTGCCGACCCCAGCAAACAGGTGGCTGCAATTGTCCGGCACCAACAACTGTCAGAAGAAATTATTTCTCAATTATTCGGAAAAAAACGCAAAAATTTAATAACCTTGAACATTGTAATTATGCTCAAAGTATTAATATATTTTACAAATATTTTTGATTACTATTTTATCAATAATACTCGCAACATAGAGCATTGCACAATCATTTGCGATGACGGTCTTGACATGTAATGAAGGCGATTTTTTATTTCTAGAAATAGTAAATGAGTGGCATTTTTGCTCGTATATAAAAATCCATTGATCAATGTTTGCTGCTTAAATAATCGCAGTGTTCGAAGAACACAATTGTTTTCTTCTGATTGCTATATCGTTCGGATCGAAATTAATAAATGAAGAGATTTCGTACTTTTTAAAAATTAAATTCAATGGCATGAAAATAAAATACAAGAAAATGACTTCTTTACGATCACGGTAATTTTTGGTTAGCAAACACCCTGTACATCTCCGAGATGAAACTGCAAACGCACGTAAGGATATGTGACGTAACAATACATGGCGCGGTGCGACGAGCGGTCGCTTTGTATCATCGAAATTACAGCGTTACTTTCGACACTTTTGAAACCAGGCCTGGCATTGTTTACGACTGTTTGCCTTAATACCCACTCATCGATCAATAATGAGGCCTTGCATAAAAAAGGCAAGAAACAAAATCCTAAACAAACAAAGGACGAGAACAGTCAAACAAACAAAACTTTTTGCGCGCCTCTGCAATCGTACCTCATCATAGCATTCGCAAAGCGATGACAAATATTTAAAGTACTACGACTAGCTAGTGCGAAAATCATATAACGATCGCCATTTTTACATTTAATTATAAACTTTAAAAAACAAATGTTCTGCTTTTAATAGATTTTTTCAATATCGGTGTCATGAAAACTAGAAAAGTTTCTATGAGAATGGAAATGGTAGGCAAAGGAGATTTCTCAGCCGGATTTTTGATTTGAGAATGACTTTGGAATTTGGCAAACACTTCTATGATTCTTGGGGGAAATGTCAATTGTAAAACTCAATATTACCAATACAGATGTCATTGGTGTGCAATCCCATTACTGGCACATAACACACCAGAAAGATCATATAATACAAGAGTTTGACCAGTGCATTGTGTGATTGCCCCGCATCACGGGACAGCAACACTCGCGTTCGCTCGCCACCAGAGGGCAGCACCTGCCAGCTCGGGCACTAGTTGTTTATATACTAGTGCAGGGGACGGCAAAATCGATTTTTCCAATTCGTCAACGTCATCTTCTGCTCCCATGCTGCCCAAAGCGCGTGCCAACATTAATTTACATGCTCACGGCTGTTTAGTCACAGTCAAATTTTCAAATCAACATTTCGTGCTTTTACACTGGAACGCTGAAAACTACTCAGACTGCGTCTGGATATTACCATATTCCTTGTAATTTTCAATTTGAAATATCCCTTTGAAGTATTTAATCGATAATAGATAGAAATGACGTTTTAATTCAAAATAAAGATTAACACAGCTGACCTAACATTCAATCTTAAATTTTAATTTGTAAAGTTTTCATAAAAGAATCAAAGAAAAAATGCTTAGGAGATTCATGATGAGTACCAAATTCATCTTCTCAAGCAATTCGTTTATATTTTGACGTGCAAATGCAAAAGCGGCGAACAACCAAACAACGTACGACGTGTTTTTGCAGCGTCACGCTTTTCTCAACAATTCAATGGCGTTCAGCCGCTAGTCTGCATGGAAATATAAATTAAATAAATATATGCATTCAGCCAACACCAACAAAGCGGGAGACAGGTCATCAAATTCTGTTATGTGTGCGAGGGTTCGAAAATATTTTGAGAACAAATAATTGGGTAAGTTATATTTGGTTGAAGAATAATCAGAGAAATGGTGTCTTGTGTGTTTATAAAAAACGAAGAAATCGGTTCATACTGTGAGACAACGTTCTGAAATTCGAATTGTTAAAACTCCAGATTTCTGGAAAGAAAATCAAAATTTATAAACAGATAGTATAATTGAATAAAATATGTCATCCAGTTTCTAAATTGCAAAGATGGTATCAAGGCATACGTGGCTTCGTGAAATGGACCACCAAAGTGCGTGCACGTCACACTTCACACCAGGGCGCGCGCGCTCGCATCATTTTGCTATGGATTTTACATGATACTTAAATAAATTCGCTCGCAACGGCACGACATTTAATAATTCCGGAATAGTTTCGCTTCTAACGTAATTTTCATTTTATTGGCAACTTCCACACGAAAACTAACACCCCGGCTGTGTCAATGCCACGTAGAATATACACAGGAAAACTGCGAAGCTCATGCAACCATAGCTGGTGCGCGAATGTGGCACCCTGCATGGGTGGCGCCGTCAGTCCACATCACCCACGCTTTACATCATTTCACTAATTAAATTTCGTCTGACAAAAAGAGCGACGGCAGGGGAAAGAGGTGTGCCCCCCCTTCTCCCTCCATACGCGCGTGTTGTCTCGTCGTTGGGCGCGTCGTGACGGCTACAACACGCGCAACAAACCGTAAAAGGTACAAGCGCAAGCAAGGGATTTGAATTTTTTTATCGAACTGGATTCTGTTCTCAAATTCTAATCCAATGCTCACGTTTCGGCTGAGAAATGACAACACCTTTGATGTTACAAAATAGCGGAAAGAAAACCACCCCGGATGAAGTTAATGGTTTAAACAAAACTTTTTTCAAATCGCTTCAGATAATGCAAATTACTCGTGGCATCTATTCTTACAGTTCTTTGCTACATGCTCAAAATGCGGCTCGAATGGAGCGAGCGCCACCGCGCAGACACGCGTGCATTCAGTTCAACAGAGGTAGTAGAACGAATTCACATACACACACACGTATTATACCTGCCATAATCTATAAACGTCATACGTATTAGACGTAATTATGCGCACCTGTGAAGGCGAGCCATTCATAATGCGCTTAACGACCATATATGAGCGCCAACAAAATGTCCTCGTGAGATCATCACACAGCGAAGCGAGGACGATTTTCCCCTCTCAGTTTCATTTTTATTTTTGTAGGCGAACGTGTTTCTTTATGCTCGTATTCAACTAGAAAACTCTTTTCAGTTGTTACTGAAAGACAACCTGCAACTATTTTTAAACAATTGCAATTCGAAAGCTTAACGGCTGTTCATTATTACACAGGAGGATATCTGTTACGGTAAACGGAAGCAACCAGTGTAAATTTTGAGTGAAGCGCGAAACTCGTAAAAAAAAGTAGCGCTGGACCACCATTACGAAAAGTTATAATATTTATCCACGCCACCACATAAATGGTACAAACTATAGTCCCCAATGTAGATATATTACTGTCATAGAAAGTTTTGTTTATGTATGATTCATTAAATTGTTGAACTGACAAAGTATAAAAATCAAAATGCTGTATTAAACAAAAACGAATTGATTATAAATTAATGTCTGTAAATGTACTTACATTTAGACGATGAATCAATAGATCCAACAGTGTTGTCAGAGTGTTATTGAACAACAGATGACGACAGGTGTCCTTATTCGATTGACAGACGAGCTGATACAAATGACAGGCGTTGATCAACGTTCTACAAAAAGTTTCAAAGTTTCATTCAAATCAAACAAACAGACTTTAAAAAAGGGGGTCAAAAGACCAGTTGGGGACAGAAATGAAAATGGAAAACACGCTATCCTCTTGGCCACTGAACACCTTTAGGCGCAACTACTAATAAGACTGATTAGTTACATAGTTACCTTGATGGGATCACCGTATTTAATTCTGGGGTGCCGCCCAGGATCACATTCAGAACTTGGTGCAGGGCCTGAAAGCCGTTGAGGCAACGAAATGCCAGCTGCTCATTAGGTGCAGGAGTCGGACACTGACCCTAAGTAACAATATTGAAAAACAAAATCAGTTATAGACGGGCATTACCTGGTCCACTCAAGGACACCATTTATCTGACAAATCATATGAGCACTATTCACCTTTAACAATATTATAGGAAGAATACCGTCTGGATTCCCCCATTTTTATTGACTATTCACCTTTTTGTCCAGCATACGTCCAATTTCGCCCATTGCTCTATCAAGCGACAAAACCAAGTTTGTGGGCCAAGGCCCTGTGATGGACGCTTGGAAGCAACGAGTCATATCACGGATACATTTTTGGAACCTTTAAAAAGTGATTTCACATCAAATTTTAGAACCATTCTGTGTGCAAGCTACGAAGATCCGAGTTTCAACTGGTGTCTATTTTTAAATACAATCCAGGAAATAATTAAGTGACAGGAGATACGAAGCTTACTTGAATTTCATGTGAGATTCGAAAGTGGGCATCTTTTTCGCTTCTGAAGTTCCGTATTCGTTGCCCCTACATTTCGAAAAATTGGGACCATGAACGTTTAACAAATCTACAATTATTGTGACACTGCATCGAAATTATCCAAAGAAACAGTCTTCTTTTCTCTTACTTAGTTGTCATTCGTTGGCGCAGCTTTTTGCACCGCTTCTTGAGAGCTTTCTGTCGTTCTCTGTCCTGGGCAATGAGTGGGTCTATTTTGTCAGCCGGAGCATTAATGATGTGCTTCAAATTATACAATTCCTGAAATTGGCAAAATATATTCCGAATGAAAAAAGATTAAACACCGATCGAAATACTCTGCTTGAAAATGAAACCAACGAATTGTAATATATATTTAAGCTTGTAATTTCCAGTCAATAACAAATTTAAAAAATATCGATTTTCTTTTCAAGAACTCATTTCATTGTTGAATCCTGTTAACAGTTGCATTTACCAATTCTTCTATAGAGGGGTCAGTTCCATTGTGATGTTCCTGTATAGCCTGTCGATGCTTCTTGCCTCGCAGATGACTCAGTAGGTACACTTCAGATCCAATCTAAAATAATAAAAGACGTAGTGATAATTAAAGCACAAAACCAGAAAATTAACTTTACGTCTGTGCAGCGAATAAATATTCAAATAAATGATACGTGCACACCACTTACCAGAACATTACATAAGCTGCAGAGCTTTTTTGTTTCGTACAAAATGAGCCGTGGAGCCTCGTCGGTGCCCCCTGATCCTCTCAGAATGCTCAGCTCTAAAGCTTTCTGGCGAATCAGTTCAATATTTTCGTCATGACGGCGTGCACTTTCTTCTTGCTATATTTTAAAAAATACGTTAAACTTTATTTCTTAAGTTTCTGAATGGACATATAGTTTCAATATGTATAGACTCGCCTGTTGCAGGTTTAATAGATTCCTATTTACTGCATATACCTTTTGTTGAATTTTCTTCTGAAGCTCCTCCACAACTGTTTGCTGAGCCGCCTGAAGAGCTGAAAGTCTTTCTTCTCGGTCTCTGTAGGCAAAAACAAAATTGAATATCCGAAATTTTAAAAATAAAAATATTTTTAAACAAAACAGAAAAAGGAAAGTACAGACTGCAGATCATGTCACCATTTTAAAAAAATCCCGTTCATCTCATCTCGCTGGTCCAGTGATTCTCCACAAATTTTTTTTTTCTCTGTTTCTATTTTAGTCCAAATATAGTTGAGGATTCAAAAATATCAACAATGCCTACCTGGCCTTTTCTCTGGCCAGCTCTTGACGCTCCTTCTCTTTCTCCAGGTGAATTTTCTCAATTTTGCATTCCTTCTCCTTTCGTCTCATCTGCATCACAAGTAGCCGTGCTTGGCGTTCGGCCTCCAGTATTTTACGGCGATCCTGCATGGGAAAAGAAAATAGTCACAAATAATTATTTTCCAACTACTACGTACATTTCTGATCGTCATTTTTCATCCACATTTTGTCGCATGACATACGCATATGTGGAAACAAACGTTTCACAACTTGAATAGCAAATTATGTCATTCTCACCTCTGCAGCGGCTTCCTTCGCTGCTTTCTCCTCCAGACGGCGCTGACGTTCCTCCTGTAAATCCTGCAGACGTGCCTCGTGGCCCTGAATTCGACTCATCACATCGTGCCTCTTGTTTTGCGCTTCCAAACTGTTAATGAACGCGATTTCATTCACCTAGAAAGGATTATGAAGCATTTATATATATTCTTCCAAAAATGCAACCTCACCAAAACATTTATTTTTTATGTATATATTTTTGGTTTAAAGAACTACTTCGAAATCCAACAAAATTTCATATACACAATCAAGCATTAGGCGTCCAACAGGGGACTGCAGTCAAAGTTGTTCGATGCAATATAGTAACCTCCCAGGTCTCACCTTTTCTTCCTCGTCGTGAGCCTTACGAATGATCAATTGCAATTGAATCCGTCGCTTCTCTTCGGCCTTTTGAAGCTTGCTCTCCATTACCATTCTTCGCTGCTGGGCAAGGTCTTCCTTGCGTTGGCGCTTTTCTTCCAGCTGGCAAAATAAACATATGTTGCAATGATGACATGAGCTCCAACAAAATATAATGAAAAAATAATGAGTGATGTCAAAATTGACGTTACAATGAGTTTTAATATTGCGATGCTCTAATTAAGGACCTTTTTAGTGATTTCCTTCCAACGCTGGGCCTTCTCCTCTTTCAAGCGCTCACGCAATTCCTGTGCCTTTGCCTGCTTCTCTTCGTGGCGTCGAATCGATTCCGATGGAGAACTAAAATTCGGATGAAAAGCGAAAATATCGAATTTGATATTTTTATAATGCGTAATGTAACGCAATGGAATTATATTTTTAGACCACTTTGTAGCAGAACACATGACAATTTCATATTTTCACCATTCCAAAATCTGGTCCAATAGTCATGACAATTTTATAAGACCAACCGTCTGCGAGATGGTGAAGACAGTTTCTCGTGTATCTGCAGCACCCGACCGGGAGGCCTCATCTCAGATTCCAGCATGTCCATTCGATCACACCAGAGGGGTGGCAAGTGGTCGGGCAAGCTAAGGTCATCTTCGGTCGTTGGCGCTGTGAAACGAAGTGCAACAAAAACATTTGATTGCAGTGGCTTTTTTGACAGGCAATAGGCAACAAATGATTATAAAACGTTGCAAAAAAAATTAATTAAAAATAGTTATTTAGAAACGGCCTTGAAAGAAATGAACATTTACGGAAATAATAAATTAAGATTACATTTACCATAACTTTCATAACATGAGCCCTCTTAGCATTATTATTATCAACTAATATAGTGTAACAAATAACTTACTTTCAGAATGAATTCCAGCTTCGTCATCTGCGTCATCATCATCGAAAAGTGGAATACTTGTGACCGAGCCTTCGTCCTTTAAGTTACAGAAGAAAATGAATTTTTGCAGATACAATTACAATACTAAACTAATACAAAAACTTGACCGACTCATAAATTAACAAAGTGAATTGGTATAACTAGTCACCTAATTGTTAAGGCGTAGCAATTTGCATGTTGATTTAATTGCGATAGGTAAATGCACAGGTAATATTTCAAAGACTGTTGTTTGATTCAATATACGAGCATATATTACATGCGCATACCGTAAACGTGCCGTAGACGTATAAAAAACGACAATTAGAATCGAATGAGACTTACCTCGCTCGTCACAAGCTGTTCGAGAACGTCAGATTGCAGCGACTGCTGACTGCCGTTCTTAGTTGAACCCTTATCGGTCAAACCGACGTCCGGTTCGGCGGAGACAGCAGCTTCAGGTAATTTAGCGGACGTTTTAACCGCACTTGACTTTTGGGTCGTTTTCGACAGGATAACCACCGATGAATCAGCACGCTTGGTGGAGCTCTTGCTTCCCGCGGCGATACCCACCGTCGAGCCAGACGTGGTCCCACCTTTTCCGCCGACATCTTCGATTTTCACCGATCCGGTGGTGGGACGTCCTCCGCTGGAGCCACGATCCACTCTCGCAGGAACCTTTGTTTCGCTCTGCACATTGTCGATGTGGAGAGAAGGTAAAGATTTGGAGGGGGTGGGCACGTCCTTGGACCGGCGATTGGGGGCTGTCGTAGTCGAGTTGGTCGGCGGTGGCGCGCCTCTCGACGTTGTCCCGCCCGACCTGGCCGAGCTCGCCTGCTGGCCTCTGCGCTCCCCGCCACCATACATCTCGAACCCGCCGATGGAGTTGCTACGAACGGCCGCGTTAACAATTGATGGAACGATCGGGCTCAGTTTGTGTGGTGGCGACGCGCCCTTCTTGGAGCGTACCCGCTGCACCGTCTCCCATCCCTCCGAATCGTCGTCTGGCTTGGTGGTACCTGTGGCGACGGCCTGTCCGGCAGCTTCTGGTGGGACGGACGATACTTCCGGTTGTGGTCTTCCCTTTGTGGTGGCCGTCGGTGTTGGTGCTGTCGATGTTGTCACAGGCGGGACCAATCGCGATCGCTCGACCGATGGAGACTTGGAGAGCGGCAGCGTCATGGCAGTGGATCCGCGTACCCGGTCGGCCCAGCTCTGGCTGCTGGAGGAGGTGCTACACAACGAAGATGTAGATCCGCTCCTGGCGTCGAAGCTACCGCCACTGACAACTGCCTTGCTGGTGGTTACTGTTGCTACCGCTGAGGCAGTTGTTGCCTTTACGGTTCCAGGCGAACCCGTAGTTACAAGATGACCTTTTTAAAGGAATTGTATAGTAACAATGAAATGTCTACTTTGACGAGACACAATTTAATTATAAACAAAAGCTATAACTGAATTGTGAGGGAAACAGTCACCAATCAGTAAAACAAAAAAGAGCGAATATTGATTCAAAAGGCAAATTTTTAATCACGTATCAACTAGAAATTACGAAACAATTAAAAAAATAAATAATTAATGACCGTAGCAAAATTTAATACCCGATAGTAATTAATAATCAATTATCTATATATAGCCTACCTTTGGCCGATGAAGTACTAGTAGAGACATGCGAGGCCGCGGTCACCTTCGATGCTGTGGTGGTGGTCGTCGGTGTCTGAGATACCTTGATCGGTTGTCTGGGTTGGTTAAGGGTGCCTTTTGCACCCGCTTCTCGCTCCGCACTCGTCTGGGAGGTAACACCGGAACTGACCATCGAGGCTCTGGCTTTGTTGGAAACCACCGGGGCAGCCACCGCGCCTCCAATTTTACTGCTCCTGGGAGCAATTCGAGACGTCGATACAGCACTGGGAGAGACGGTGGCTTTGGTGATGCCGATGGTAGTGGGCGACACTTTCGTGACACCGACCGTTGACGAAGGTCTCTGGGTGGTGACGGATCCACTTTTGGTAGCACTGAGGCGGCCGGGGATTGCCGAGGAGCTCGGCGTGGTAGCAGACACTGGTGAGGCTTTGTCGGTTGGAGGAAGGCAGGTAGAACTTGTAATCGTTGCGGTTGCTTCGGCTGATGGACGAATGTCTGGCGGCCTTGACACTCCGTCTCCTTCGCCGATGGTAGACGGTGAGTCGACCGCTGGAGCGTCATCGGTCTGCGAACTCGATGACACCAGTTTCGATGGGCACGGCAGGGTATCGCTGAAACGTTGTTGAAAGACACGTTAAATCGGAAAAAATTGGAAACTAATCAATCACCTAAGTATTTAACGTGTAAATTTGTTAATCTCAATTACCTATCAGAATCAAATTTCAAAGCTCGCTGCACGTTCGGATTGCAAACAGAATCGAAAGCTGCAATAAACAAATTGCTTCTTGAAGACGGTCTTCTAATTTCCCATGTCAGAGACGTGGGTCTGCAAAAAAACCCCAAGCATTCGATTATTTTATTTTAAAAATGTGATTTTTAAACACTTTATTTGACACATTTATTTGCTTCGACATACCTATTTGACAAGGGTGTATTGTCATATTCTCGTTTCAAGTTAATCCACTCGATGAGCGAATGGAAATCTTTGGTGTAGTTCTCGAGAACCATGATCGCCTCCTACGTCAGGCAAGTAGACAGTTTCAATATTGCATCCATAACGATTAACACACGAGTATCTATTCTCAATTTGTTTTTATTTTGAGTGCCGATTACAAAACAACTAATATGACACAACAAAACAACTAACAACAAAAAAAACAACAAAACAACTAACATTAACAATTTATTTTTTGTGTTTTATGCAATGCACTCTTATTTAAACAACTTTTATCAAATTAATGAATTACTTT